>JAVJIF010000453.1:0-45008 GCA_038442645.1 Agave tequilana
TAAGTCCCTCGAGTTCATTTGCAAAACTTAAAGTTGATTCTTTTTAGAGAGCTTTGAGTAAAGCACTTAAGATGTAGAGGGGTTGAGTTCTTATCTTCAAGAAAGAGTTGGAATCAGATATTAAAACATAAAGCGCGAAGAAGCAAGAATGAATTAAAAATGATTCACAAGAAGATCAAGAGAGAATAGTGAATTCAACTATCTATGCCCATCCTCATGTGCCTTCAAGAACACTTTCAAAAGAAAGGCTTGTAAGGGAGGCATGCATATGAGTCATCGGGACTTTTTCTTTTAAAAACAGAGGAGAAGAAAACAAGAGAGAGAGATAGATAGCTAGCCCAGAAACCTTTTAGTTATTCATGGAAAATGACAAAGCAAAAATAAACATGCGCAACATACCGAAACACGAGTGGAGAAAAGATGGCTTGCTCTTGTATTGCTGTCACTTCAATCTTTGATTACAAGCTCTCAGTCCTCTCTCTCACAAGCTTTTTAAACTGAACTACAAAGTAAACAACAGAGTTACAACTTGTGTTCTAACTAACAATAAACCTAGATCCTAAGAAAATAAAAGCAAAGTTTAATCCTAGTCTTCGCTGCTTTTTTCTCTGCTGAAAGGGGTATTTATAGCCAAAAACCAACAAATCAGGATCCCGGGAACGTTGGGGGAGCAAACGCTCCCCCAACTGACTTCAGTTGGCCGCAGAATTGCGGCTAGGGCCGCAATTCTGCGGCACTGGTGTGGCCAGGTGGCCACACCAAGAGGGGGGAGCTTCCTGGGGTGAAGGGCTTCTTGCATATCTGGTTGATTTTCTTGTTTCTTCATCAACCACTGACTGAATCAGCATTTGATTTTCTTGGCTCCGATTCCTCGATTCAAGGAGGGATTTTCTCAACTCCTTGATAGCCCAGATTTCTTCACTTCGAGTTTATTCTGAATTAATTCAGAATAAAGTGGGCTTTTGGGCTTGTTCCTCATTTATTTCTTTGAGCATTTGGGCCTACATTTAGCAAAGAAAAAGACAATTATTAATATCATTTATTAGCAAACAAGTATGGTAAAGTGACAACATCAATGCAATGTATGTGACAAATCAGGGTACTGCCAAAAGCCCGGACACATCCAACGCAACTGCCGAAAGGCTAATGGACTATGTTTGGTATGTGGATCCGATAATCAATCGACAGGTGGTTGCCCATTCAAGAGGACCTATCCAACACCATCAACATTTCCTGCACGAGCAACACCCCGGCACTTCCAGCTCCACCACTGAGATGGAACCTAGAACCCGTAGACTAAAGGAGCTTCATTCCCACCCCCGCAGTATGATCAGCCACAAAGAGGACCTAGAACTAGAGTAGATCATGGTAACGGCCAAGTCTACAACATGTCAGCAGAGGCATCAGGCCAAACAATAGTAGAATATGAAGCCCAGTATCCAGAACAAGAATCTTGAGGATGTCACTGTAACCGCTACCCTGATCTTTTGTATTTTGAGTTGGTAATCTTTCGTAAATATTCCACTTTAACATTCTCTCATTGTCGACCCTGGTCTCTCCTGTGTTCATCTTCCCCTTATCGAAATTGCTAGGACGCAATTTTTATAAGGTGGGTGGAATGTAACATCCCGCTCCCGGAATACGTACTTAATTACTTATTTAGATTTTTCAATTATATTCATTTATTTATTTATTTACTTCCTATATTTTTGGTGTTATGAATTGTTATTATGATCGTTTTACTTTGGATCTGGATTCGTGGACTCGGAGTCAGCCCTAGTCTGAACCGGAGACCCGGTCCTACTTTATTGCTCGATTTGGCCTTTCTACTATTTAGATTTGTCTGATTTCAGCTTCAAATATCATTTTCCAATATTTAGATTTTTCATGATTTTCTGAAATTTTTCAGAATTAAATTGAAAATCTTCAAAACCGGTGTCGATCAGTACCACTGACTGATTCTCAGAATTTTAATTTATAAATAGAGTTGAATTTAAGAAACAATTTCCTATAACTTCTTAAAATCACATTTTCTATCTAAATACTTTTTCTAAGATTTTTTTAAATTTATCAAAATTCCACTGGATTTGGTATCGGCCAGTGTCACTGGTTGATTCCAGGAATTTTAGTTTACAATTGGAATCAAATTCTAAATTCTGCTTTCATATTACTTCTTAAAATTATATTTTCTCCTTTCAGGCATTTTCTGAGATTTTTCAGATTTTATCAAAAATCCGACCGACTCGGTGTCGACGGTAGGTTTCAGGATTTTTATTTTGAAAATGAGATTGAATCTCTAAAAATCAATGTCGCTAAATATCTTAAAATAATATTTATTATATTTGAGAATTTTTAGGAAGCTTTCCGAGCTACTTCATTTTTCCGACTTTTCCGGAGTTTCGGTGTTTTCCTACATACCGGAATTTTATCCAGACATTTACTTTTTCTTTTCTCATTTTCTCTCTCCTCCTAGATACGAGTCTCACCAAATTTGGATTTGATTTTTAATGAGGAGATCCTCTCCATTCTGCATTCAATGTTATGTCCTTCAAGTCATATGACTTTTGTCTTTTCTGTTAAACACGACTTTTGCGTTTTTATATTAACACGACGCGGAACTCATGTCCGCGTCTGTGTTCTTCTCGTTTTCTAGCTTTAATGTGGGTCTCGAACCCTGCGTTTGTGGCCTCTACGCGACGCGACTCCCACGTCTGCGACTCCTACGTCTTCATCCCTCTCCTTCTAGCTCATTCTCTCTCCTCCATATAATATAATCTTTACTATATTGAACGCGTTTACGCGTTAGTTACCTGGATTCCGGACATCAGGCATTTCACGCTATTTTCTGAAGTTCTAGGCGAGTGTCCTTGCCTTCCCTTTAGACTTTCCCGCACTATCGGGTTGACTTGTATTGTATTATATATTTGTATCGGTATTCTCGTTTTGTATTGTGATGTACATACTTGTTATGTTAACTCTTGACATACATCTGTCTATATCATCTAGCAACTGATGTGTTATCACCTGACATGACTTTCTACTTAGCACTTGCTCCTTATTATAACATGACTTACCACCTGCCTTTGACATATTAATGCCTGATCTGTGATTATCGCATTCACGGGAATCCTGTCGTGTTATCCTGTTTACATACAGTGACTTGAATCATGTATTTTTTATTCTGTATTATATATGCAATGACCTGAATCTATAGTACTTATGCACTCTTGACTCCCTGATCATGTCCTACTCCTTCTATTCCTGTAAATTGATAATTACCTACTAAATTATTATAAGAAAACTTACACCCGATTTGGGGAAAACTGATGGGTCTTGAATAGTCATGTTTATGGTGGTCTTATTGAGTCACGCATGGCCACATACTTGAGGGATCGCCTGGCGGCCACCAGGGATTCCGTGGGGTGTGCTGGCACCCCTACTCCTATTTATTTCTGTCAGGTATGCACACGCCCTAGCCTATTTCTATGGGATCTGCGATATTCTATTCCTGTTCAGACGTAAATAAGTCCCGGTACCTAGCGATACGTTCTGGCTCAGCACCGGATACTCCTGGACCGTTGTCCCGGGCATGTACGGGGCTCATCCGAAATATGGTTCATCGAACTTCATCAGTTTTCAAATAACTTGCTCTATAAGTTGTAAGTGGGAGTATGTAGAATGGGACGCATACTGAAGCCTACAACTTAGACGGCCCCAATTATAATAAGATACTAATATATAATTTATTGTGTTATTTTGTTATTCGGATTGTATGCGCTCGGATTATGGTGACATAAGATAAATGTATATAGATGAGGGTTTCCTTGTTTAGATTATTCCTTCGATGTACTAGTCTCATGGAGCCATAACCTAAGCTTGTACGACCGGTTTTGCTCATAATTGGCTTATTCTGTCTTATTAGTTTTATTGGTTTTATGTTAGTTTAGGAGATATCTGGTGTTAGAAAGTCTACTTTAATTATCGCCTCATTACTGGTCCTTATCATTTTATATCATGCATGTTCCCAGCTTGAAATCGATTACTGTCTCTACTTACTCTGCATGCCTGTGCTTATGACACAGTTTTCAATGCATGTTTATGATTCAGATTTATCGATACACATGTGCTTATCTATGCACGCCACTTGGCATTCGCATCACCACTCGCCAGGGAGTACTGACTCCTCTGGATTCTCATATCCAGGTCTCGAAGCTTAGACTGAAGGGGGATCTTCTTGCTGAGGACTAAGCTCACTTCTGCAGAGCAGACAGACCAGCTGTAGCTCCAATCCCATCCCTTGCTCCCCTGGTTGGCTCGCGGCATCTCTTGCTATCTCGTGAGCACCATTTTGTACTGTTCATACTTGTACATCTCTTTGAATTCTCGCACTTGCGCTTATCGGTGATGTAATATTCTTGTAATATTGTGTCACATCTGGTGATAACTTTGTAATTATACTCATATATTTGAATGTATAATGTATCATGTGCTTCCGTACTCTGATTCTTACCTGTACTGATGCATAGAGTATATACGTGAGGGTATTTCTGACCTGTGTATATACGTCACAGTAATGTCTCCGAATCCGCGGGATAGGGGCGTTACAAAAAAGAAAAAGAAAATAAACCTATGCTAGTATTGACTTAGACCTAGACGACTTCTAACTAGTTAGATTTTCAACAGGGAGTACATTGTCGGAATCGACCACGCGTTAATCGGCCAGGAAGGGGTAAGATCAGTGGGAAGTATCCATACCGGAGCAACGGCCCTAATTATGCCAAAGTACTATTGTTCGGGGTTTTGCCTCTCAATCCCTAACCTTTGACACCGATTTGACAAGAGTCAACTTCTAACAACTTTCCCCTTAGGTCAATCTCTTAAATGAGTCCGAGATGTCCCTAGGGACCAATATCTAGCAATTTTTATTAAGACTTGGGTTGTGTGAGTGGGGAGGTGATTTTTGGGCTAAGGGTAATGACTTCCCCACCTTATGTTGTATTGGATTTTATCCTTAAGTTTAATTCGTGCAAGTGTACAATATAGACAAAAATGAACACACAATGCCAGTAAATTACCCACGTATTTGTCCTAACTATATGCAATGCAATATGTACACCTCCGTCAAGATCACAACAACACAAGAATAAAATACGGTATATTAGAATTGAAATCGACATGTGCCTAGATGCAAATGTTTAAACTGTTTTAAAGCATCCAATTTTCGTATTTTAGTTCTTAAATTTATTACAGTACGCAAATAATATAAACTAGTAGTAGAATATAACAATATACAAGAATTTACCCAACCATACAAAAGTAAGTGTGGACTTTTGCAATGCTAAAAATTTGACCTGCACACCAAAAAAAAAGAAGAAAAGTTAACAAAAATATGAAATCACACAGTTCTCATCCCCGACAACGGCGCCAAAATTTGATCGGGAGAAACCGTGCACGAAAAGTATATGTTTTGAAATCAATAGTTAAAAGTGTGTGCTTTGACTTCCTCGATACTTTCGTTATAGTATAGAGGCTAAATGGGCCGAATCCACAGGGACAAAAAGCGATAGAAGTTTTATCGGAATGTCCACATGTGTGTTAAAGTTTCTTCAATGTTTTAAAGAATCAAAAGAAAACAAAACAAAAAGTGAAAGAGAAGAGTACGGTGAAACACGAAGAAGTGGGAACATAGAAGATAAGATATTTGTAGTTTTTGAAATATATCTAAAACAAAGTAAAAAAGAGAAAGAAAATTTTTGCTACTAACTACTAATGGCTCCACTAACTATGCTAACCTCTTAGTGATAGTTGCCTCACACGTATCCTTGGCCATCACTAATCATTGGTTCAAGAGAGTTTCAAAGCATAACCTATATGTTAACTCATCACATTCAAACTCAACAAACAAGTGCAAGGTACACTTAAACCATCAAAACTAAATAAGAGCAAGCGTGGAATAAAGTAATGTTAGCTTGTTAGAGAATTAGGATGTTAAAGTATTAGAATCCATCATCATGAACCATCAATGGCTCTTGCAAGAGCAAGGCCAAGTAGAGGCTATTATATTCATGTGAATTATCAAGTAAGAAGTTAACAAGTTAGTGGTTAGTAGTTAGTTGCCATGAGAGAAAATTAGATAAGCATGTAAAAGGAGTTAGAGAGATAAAGAGAGAACCTTTCATAGATTGTCACCTTTCATTACAAGCACTTTTGCTTGCCACCCATGTACCACTCTCTCTCTCCTATTACAAGATGTACAAGAAAAGGAAAATACAAAGGAGGAAGAAGAAGAACAACTTACCTAAACTACCCTCAAACTACAACATGGGAAGAAAACCCTAAAAACTATCCTAAAAACTACTCAAAACTTCTCAAAACTTCTCCTCTTCTGCTCTGGAAATCCCAGGGTATATATAAGCGAAAGGAGCACCAGGGAGCCTGTACGGAGCAGCGCGTCAAATCTTGGCATAAGCTCCATAACATTGTCGTGGAGGCAAACCTAGGGAGGCGCGGCGCCGCCTGCTGCACGTTGTCCGCTTGTCCCCCTGTCGGCTGCAAGTCCTGGTTTCTGGATTTGGGCCCCCAGTTTTGACGAAACTACCTTCCAAAGTCAATGGCTATTCTTGTAAGCTTTTAATCACCAATTAAATGGGATTATTGGGCTTCTTCTTCATTTTATGCCATGGACCTAGAAACATGCAAGAAAGGTATTATTAACAAGATTTAATATTAAATAACTGTGAATATGTGATATGAAATTGCAATTTTAGAGACTAATCAGCATCCGCCCAGAGAGATTGGATGGACACGTGTCGTGATCTCGAGGGGTCAGAAATGTAATCACCTAGAGGGGGTGAATAGGTGATGGCTAATCTAATGGTCAATTAATGCGGAATTAAAAACTTATTAAACTAAACACAACGTATAACACAAAAGTATAGCCGGATTCCCCGTGAAGGGCTCTAGACTAACTCCTCAAGATTCCTCTAAATAAGAGTTGAGGTGCCGCGTTGGCCCTCTTGGTTGAATACTAGTATTAGCAAACAATCCCCAAGCATATAACAATTAAGCACACAATATATCAAGCATATAAAGATAAAGACAATATTAGCATGCAAGATATAAAGACAAGTAAGAAATAGAGAAAGAGCAATCATAAACACGGGAGATTTGTTTCGAGGTTCGAGCACACTTGCTCTACGTCCCCGCCTTCAACACTATGAAGGATTTCCACTAAAATCGATCCCACCGGATCACTTGGTGCCGCAACACCTACAAGCTCTTTGGACTCTCTAGTCCCTCTCTTGTTCCCGCAAGAACACACCGCAAGCCCACTAGCTCGCCGAGGCCGCACCTCAAACACCTGAAAAACACCTAGAGGGGGGGTGAATAGGTGTAAGTGCTAATCTAAAACTAAATGAAAACTAAATGCGGAAGCTAATGCAAATTTTGCAACACACTTAATACAACACACAAGTGTAGCCGAATTCCCCGTGAAGGGCTCTGGACTAACTCCTCTTGATTCCCCTTGAATGGGTTGAGGTGCTATGTGAAGCTCTTGTGGTTAAGTATAAGTGAGGCACACACAAGCAATCCAAGCATACAAGAGATATAGCAATATGAAATATGTAAGGTACAAATGCAAGCAATCAAGATGAATGTACTGATTGAAGATGCTTTGCTAAAATAAAAGAAAGAGAGAGAGTAAAAGAGACAAGTGGATCAAACGCAAACACAAGGATATGTTTCGAGGTTCGAGCACCCAGCTCTACATCCCCGCCTTCACCACCGTGAAGGATTTCTAATCCACTAAAGGAGTACCGAACTCCTCTCTCAACCTTACAATGCCACCGAGGCAATACAACCACAATCCACCTCTACCGAAGAGGGATACGGCCCGTAGCCAACAACCAACTCAATCACCTCTACCGAAGAGGGATACAAACCAATACCACTCCGATCAACCTCTACCAAAGAGGGATTCACAAATAAAAGGAGGGTTTACAACAAGTGGTTACAAAGACCACAAACTCTATCTCTTTTCCACAAAACAAAGATCCTAATAGATTAGGATAGAAGATATAGCTCAAGTGTGAAAAACAAGTGTTTTGATCAAAGAAAATCTCATGGGAAAAATACCAAATTGATATAGAATTGAATAACAAGAAACTAATTCCCAAAAACCTATTTTCTTTGAAAATAACAAAACACTTAAAAACAAATAAGATGAATCTTTTTCGCACTTTAAACTCTTTTGAAAACTTGTTTTTAAAATCAGAGAATGGGGAAAAATCAGCTCTAAAAATCTTAGCCAAAACCCTAGAGAAATGGGGTTTATATAGGCCAAACCAGAAACTAGCCGTTAGGCTGATCTGTCAGTCTGACAGACCTTTGGTCGACCGGCCGGTCGACTGCCAACAGTCAAAATCCGACCGTTGGAGCAAACCGGTCGACTGCCCGGCCGACCGAAATAAACAGAGAGCACTGCTCTCAGTTACGGTCGACCACCCGGTCGGCCGTCCCACTGTGCTGCCAGACGTGCACGGCTCTGTGCACGTCGGTCGGCCGTACCGGTCGACCGGCCTATGGTTCGGTCGATCTCTCGGTCGACCGGCCTGGCCTGACAGACAGGTCTGGGTCAAAATCTGGGTTAAACATATTTTGAAAAATTCTTTTAATAACTTGTAAAAATCCCAAAAATGTTTTTATCATATTGCATTGATATATAAACAAGTGATAAACATTTCTACTCAAATATCAAGCATATGAAATCATTTTTGTGTCTAAACAATTTTACCAAAAACCAAAACATGTATTTTATCAAACTTGAATTTTTCAATACATGAATAGGAAAGTCAAAATAAGTTTGTTTAAGAAGATTAAGCATGCATGTATAGAAAGTGTACACCTACTATACATATAAACCATGTAAACTTGTTTTGATCAAACTATTCATGAAAACCAAATCCAAAACATGAAATGTGTGTGTAATGTGCACTTGAGCATATCAACTATACTAAGCTTAACAATATGGATCTAAACACACAAACCTAAACTAGGATACCTAAGTCTTATTGACGATCTCCATCTTCAAGTAGACTCGATCCAAAACTCCATCCATGAGCTAGGCAAAGTGTGATCTTGATGCTTGAGCCCTGGAATCACTTGTGAAGCTTCCAAACACCTCTTGTTGAAGCTATCACCAAACTAATATCTTGCTAATGATCTGAAACTTAAAATCACAAGAATATTAGTAAACATAACTACATAAGTTGATCATCATCAAAACTAGAGTGGAAGGCCTTTGGGCCAACAATCTCCCCTTTTTGATGATGACAAAACTCATGGAGTTATATATGCATGGATTAAAGTTAAGCTTCAAGGAAGCTCCCCCTTAACTCATGCATAAACAAATAAACAATAAATATGCATGAATGATAATGCATTATATCATGCATAAGCAATATAAACATGTTCTAGGCTCTAGATACCAAATGAAATATTCAAAATAAAACATGCTCTAGATACCAATTGAAATATCATAATATATGTAAAAACATAAGCATGCATATAAACTCAAAATCTTTCTCCCCTTTTTGTCAATCATCAATAAAGGGGCAAGATCAAAAACATAAACAAATTCTTCTATCAATAAAACATGATCTAGACACCAAGGAAATGTGAAAGGTGCTCTAGATACCAATTAAATGAACAAATAAAACTTTTCTTTTTTTTTTCATCTTTCTAAAAACAAATAAATGCATACAAAGACATGCATATAAATCCAAATCCTTCTCCCCCTTTTGTTCTAAAACACAAATGATGTAAATAAGGGGTGAATAACAAATCATAAGATGTACACTCAATTAAGATACCAAATGAAACAAATATGTCAATAAAGTGCATCTTGATACCAATTGAAAGTGAACATAAAACAATCAATAACTGATATATGCGATATACATTCATGAAGAGGAAGACGCTAAGTTAGCTTCCCTACACATATGCATTACATGAAGAAGGGATGATAAGCCCCAATTCATATAACACATATTATGTAATGCATAAGGAGAGATGTGAAGCTCCCCCTACACACGTGTATCATATAAGGAAGAGATGTCAAGCTCCTCAATACAAGATACACTCAACATGAATCTATATGTAGAAGAGATGTTAAGCTCTCCTTGCATATAGACAATACCAACCAAAAAATTTGAATTTTTCTTTAAACAAAAATTTTGGATACCAACTTAAAACTTAAACATCTTGATATCAAAAGAGAGTATTTTTTTTTAAGCATATAATACCAATTTGAAATTATATTTTATCATAAAGCAAGGGAGTGGGAATCAAATACCAATTGAAAGACAGAATCAAATTTTCTCCCCCTTTATGAAATACAAACTAAACACATGCGTAGGGTTGAAATAAGATACCAATTGAAAATAAATCAATTGAAAAATAAATCAAGCTTTAGCAAAAACACAATTTGTGCTCAAGATATAGGGATACAATAAGCACAAATGAAACATATATGTATGAAAAGTAGATACCAATGAAATTGATACCTTAGAATTGAAGGCATACATACATACAAACATATGAGTATACAAAAATGATCAACATTCATACCAATTGAAAGAGTTCAATGATACCAATTGAAACAACAATAAAAGCATGGTATAACTCATATCACAACGAAGAATTCGAACTAGTTAAAATGGAAAGTTTTGTTAACTAGTAGGAAATCCTTCAAGCAAGGAAAAACAAATAATTTTTCATAAAATATGAAATCCACATGATATCCAACACTCAAGTCAATGAAGCATATAAATGACTCATGAAAACAAAGCATGAGCAAACAATAAATGTGAGTGTACAAACAAAATGTGAGGATCAAAATCATGAAAAATATTCCCTTAAGCTCATTTAAATTCCTTTAAACATCTAAACATGAAAGTTAATAAAACTATTTAATCTTCAAGGCATATGTATGTCTAATACAAACTAAAATATACATACATATCCAAACACAACGAGTCCACAAAGATATATGCATGAAGGCACGTGGCTCAAAAAGGATGTATATGTATAATCAATAGTTTGAATAAGATGGACATATACATGAAGTTAAACATCAAACATGAAAACATGAAAAACTAAATTTTCATTAAAAGTAATTTTCATTTCAAGGTATATGTATGTTTTGTCAGCACAATAAGTATACATACATATCCCTAAACACAATTGAGTCCATATATGTAAATTTGCATGAAAGGCAAATGACTCAAGGGTATACATGTATATCCTAAAGTTTGGCAAAATAAACATATACATGAAATCAAAAACTCATATAAAACAAAACCAAAATGGGAATACAAGTTTAAAATGTATGAATCATCAAAACTAGACTATACTAACACATCTAATGGGTACAAATAAGCATTCAAACCCAAACACATATAGATTTATTTGTGACCCACTATATGCACAAGTATACTTCCTAGTTTTAATGAAAACTAACATCTAAACAAATATTCAAGATATGAAGCAACAAAACATGATAAAAATCATCATGATAAATCTTAAACATGATTATTATGTCAATTCTCATGTTATTAAACCTATAATAAACATGATAGCTAAACAACTACGAGAACACAAAATAATAATCCATTTTAAATATGGGTGTCTCAAATTGCTATTCATGTATGTCAAGGATTTAATAATCATGGTATTTTCACAATAATCTATAAACATCAAAAATAGGAAATACAAATCATAAACATATGATCATTATGTATGTGCAAGTGCATTAGACATAGGACATACATGTTAGTTAAAAAACAAGGTGAGAACACATATAAATCGATCCATATCAAACATGGGTGCCTCAAATAACTACACATGTATAACACTAATCTAATAAACATAGCACAAGCATAATGAACACAAAAACATGACATGCTACAAATCATAAAATGAATGCATGTAAACATAGATAAGGAGTTAGGGATTGTTATCAATACCAAGAGGGCAACTTTCCTTGTCTCCAAAACAATGGTGGTTCTCTCCACCAAAACTTCACCAAAACTTCCCTTGAAAGTGATGCATCCAAATGATTTCCATGAAGCTCGGAACGCATCCACTCCAAGGTACCATCACTCTCACGTCATGTGAGAGCCCACACCTACATCAAACATAAGAGGGATGGTCTTTGGTACCCATTGTCTTTTGGGTCCATGGGGGTTAGTACCTTCTCTAACCCAAACAAATTTAGTTGCTAAATTAGAAGTATGTAATCTATCAAAGCAAAATTTAGCAAGGTGGCCCATACGTCCACAATGTGTACAAGTGTACACATGAGCATACGTGTGATGGTGTCCGTGAGGAACATGTGTATGTTGTGTATGGTGTGCATGCATAATAGGAACTTGCTTCTTTCGAAACAAGAATTCCAAATGTGTATGGCTCTTGGCACATTGGCTCAAAGTGGAGCCCAAACAATCTACTTTCTTCTTAATTAAATTTATGTCATTTTCAATCAAAGAAGAAGTGGAGCATGTAATAGGTGAAGTGTGTGATACTACCCTAGCATGGCAAACATGTGCATCAATTTTATGTTGCAAAACAATGTTTTTCTCTAAACAAACATTTAAATCATGTGAAATAGAAATTATTTTATTTTTCAAAGCAACATTCTCCTTTAAAATAAAATCTATTTTCAAGGACAAGTTTTCATTTTTCTTTAAAATAACATTACAATCATTTTTAGATTTTAAAAGGTTATTTTCTTTAAGTGCAAGATCAAGTTGAGATTTTAATGAATCCCTCTCATTAGCAATCTCCTCTTTCTCTTGCAAAACAATATCAAGTCTAGAATGCAAACTTTTATTTTCTCTTTCAATCTCTAGACTTTTCTTTTTCAAAACCTTATATTTTTCAATTAATTTTTCACACACAATAGATAGTTCTTTATTTATAGCATGGGCATCATAATTATCACATGAAGAACTAGAATAATCATCACTATCTAGGTGGGTTTCCGATTATACCTCAAGGGAGTCATTCCCTTGGACCATGAAGCATTGTGACTCGGATTCTCCACTAGATTCCTCCGGTTGGATTGGCAATTGAAGCTCAGAGGTGGTGGTTGTGGTTGTCAACATATTCCACACTGCAAAGGCGGAATCAATATTAGAAACATGTAAAAGATATTCTTTTGATAATGTGCTTCTAATAGCCTCAAGGGCTTGTGCATTGGCCCCTATATGATTGCAATTACCAAGATAGTATTTCTTGATAGCCGCTAGGAAAACATGTATACCTAGGGTCTTTAGGTATAAGGACATCTTAGTCTTCCAAACAATAATGTTGGAAGGGTCAAAACTAGGTGCGGTCATGAAGTCCATGGTAAACTATATGTGTGCAAACAAGCAAATGCAAACAATAGATTAGCAAACAAAGGATCTCACTCCTAGGATGTTAAGCCTAATATCAGGAGCGTAGGCTCTGATACCAATTGAAAAACACCTAGAGGGGGGGTGAATAGGTGTAAGTGCTAATCTAAAACTAAATGAAAACTAAATGCGGAAGCTAATGCAAATTTGCAACACACTTAATACAACACATAAGTGTAGCCGAATTCCCCGTGAAGGGCTCTGGACTAACTCCTCTTGATTCCCCTTGAATGGGTTGAGGTGCTATGTGAAGCTCTTATGGTTAAGTATAAGTGAGGCACACACAAGCAATCCAAGCATATAAGAGATATAGCAATATGAAATATGCAAGGTACAAATGCAAGCAATCAAGATGAATGTACTGATTGAAGATGCTTTGCTAAAATAAAAGAAAAAGAGAGAATAAAAGAGACAAGTGGATCAAACGCAAACACAAGGATATGTTTCGAGGTTCGAGCACCCAGCTCTACATCCCCGCCTTCACCACCGTGAAGGATTTTTAATCCACTAAAGGAGTACCGAACTCCTCTCTCAACCTTACAATACCACCGAGGCAATACAACCACAATCCACCTCTACCGAAGAGGGATACGGCCTGTAGCCAACAACCAACTCAATCACCTCTACCGAAGAGGGATACAAACCAATACCACTCCGATCAACCTCTACCAAAGAGGGATTCACAAATAAAAGGAGGGTTTACAACAAGTGGTTACAAAGACCACAAACTCTATCTCTTTTCCACAAAACAAAGATCCTAATAGATTAGGATAGAAGATATAGCTCAAGTGTGAAAAACAAGTGTTTTGATTAAAGAAAATCTCTTGTGAAAAATACCAAATTGATATAGAATTGAATAACAAGAAACTAATTCCCAAAAAACTATTTTCTTTGAAAATAACAAAACACTTAAAAACAAATAAGATGAATCTTTTTGGCACTTTAAACTCTTTTGAAAACTTGTTTTTAAAACCAGAGAATGGGAAAAAATCAGCTCTAAAAATCTTAGCCAAAACCCTAAAGAAATGGGTTTATATAGGCCAAACTAGAAACTAGCCGTTAGGCTGATCTGTCAGTCTGACAGACCTTCGGTCGACCGGCCGGTCGACCGCCAACAGTCAAAAATCCGACCGTTGGAGCAAACCGGTCGATCGCCCGGCCGACCGAAATAAACAGAGAGCACTGCTCTCAGTTACGGTCGACCGCCCGGTCGGCCGTCCCACTGTGCTGCCAGACGTGCACGGCTCTGTGCACGTCGGTCGGCCGTACCGGTCGACCGCCTATGGTTCGGTCGATCTCTCAGTCGACCGGCCTGACCTGACAGACAGGTCTGGGTCAAAATCTGGGTTAAATATATTTTGAAAAATTCTTTTAATAACTTGTAAAAATCCCAAAAATGTTTTTATCATTTTGCATTGATATATAAACAAGTGATAAACATTTCTACTCAAATATCAAGCATATGAAATCATTTTTGTGTCTAATCAATTTTACCAAAAACCAAAACATGTATTTTATCAAACTTGGATTTTTCAATACATGAAAGGAAAGTCAGAATAAGTTTGTTTAAGAAGATTAAGCATGCATGTATAGAAAGAGTACATTTACTATACATATAAACCATGTAAACTTGTTTTGATCAAACTATTCATGAAAACCAAATCCAAAACATGAAATGTGTGTGTAATGTGCACTTGAGCATATCAACTATACTAAGCTTAACAATATGGATCTAAACACACAAACCTAAAATAGGATACCTAAGTCTTCTTGACGATCTCCATCTTCAAGTAGACTCGATCCAAAACTCCATCCATGAGCTAGGCAAAGTGTGATCTTGATGCTTGAGCCCTGGAATCACTTGTGAAGCTTCCAAACACCTCTTGTTGAAGCTATCACCAAACTAAGATCTTGCTAATGATCTGAAACTTAAAATCACAAGAATATTAGTAAACATAACTACATGAGTTGATCATCATCAAAACTAGAGTGGAAGGCCTTTGGGCCAACAACACCGAGTTCACATGCGAACTCGAAACACCGCGAACACACGCGTCCGCCTCCTCAAAGTACAAAAAAGAACTCTTGGTGATCTAAACACTTTGATCACAAATAAACACTCTCACAATAACACTTCTAAAGGATGAATATATCAATGGATAGCTCAAGTATTTGTGAGAAAAACAAGGATTGAAATGGTGGAGGAAAACTCAAGAAAATCACTTTTCAAAATACTCTTGAAAATCTCTCCTTTTGATATGGCAATTTGGCTCTTAAACAAGTGGAGATAAACACCAAATAGAGTTGAAAAAACTGGTTCAAAACCCACTTGAAAATCTTAGAGAAAATAGCCCCAAAATCCCCCTTTAAATAGGGCTAGAAAAAACTAGCCGTTGGGCAATTTTTCAGCCCTGGCGGCTGGCGGTCGACCGGCCCGGTCGACTGCCAATGGTCAATTCTGACCGTTGGAGCATCGGTCGACCGGCCCAGTCGACCGCTGCCTGGAATAGAGAACAGAGTTCTCTGTCGGTCGATCGGCCCGGTCGACCGCTGCCTGGAACAGAGAACAGAGTTCTCTACCGGTCGACCGGGGCTTTCCAGAGAGCAGAAGCTCTCTGCATTCGACCGGGTCGGTCGACCGGCCCTCCAGCAGACTTGGCGTGCACGTTCTGTACACATCGATCGACTAACTCGGTTGACCAACTTCAAGCTCGGTCGACCGGTCCGGTCGACCGACAAAAGCCAGGTCAGGACATTTTTGGGAAAAGAAACTTGGTATTTTGACACAAATAAAATCCCATAAAATCACCAAAGATCTACAAAACTAGTTTCAATATTATACTTTGATAATCAAACATGTTTGAGCAAAATCAAGACATGTTACAAACAATTTAAACTATTTTTGTAACTTAGAAATTTTGGTTAAAAACGAAAACTGTATTTTTTCAAAATTGGTTTTTCCAAAACTTATTTTTCCAAAACTTCTTCAAATACAAAAACAAGATATTTTAAACACTTTTAAAGCATAGAGTGTATGGATATGATCCACTACACATACATGATGAAATATTTATATTTTTGACATTAAGCATTAAAACGGTTTTGGTTAAAATATATATACTTTGAATTCCAAAAACCAAACCGGTATTTTTCAAAAAGAAAACTCTTTTGTATTTTTCCAAAATAAAAATTCTTTTATGAAAAACACATCTACATCAAGAGTGTGTGTGTGAAAGATATACTTGAGCAATCCACCAACTATTCTATCATTTACATTTTAATCTAAAACAAAATCTTATAAAAACAAATCTAGACACAAGTCTTCTTCTTGAAGTCTTCACTTGAAGTCTTCCATGTTCTTGACTTAGTCCAAACTCGATCCAAAAAGCTAGACTCCTCTTAAGTACTTGATGTGGTCTTGATGCACAAGCTCTTGAATCAAACCGTGCTAGCTCCAAAACTTGACTTTAAATCCTTTGTTGAAGCTAAACACCAACTAAGATATTGATCATGAATCTGACACTAATTAAACACAAGATCATTAGTATTATAACTACATGAGTTGATCAACATCAAAGCTAGAGTGATAGGCCTTTGGGCCAACAATCTCCCCCTTTTTGATGATGACAAAACTCATGAGTTATATATGCATGGATTAAAGTAAAGCTTCAAAGAAGCTCCCCCTTAACTCATACATAACAAGAAATAAATAGATATGGTAGTAAAGCACATAAACTAACTAAACATGTATGCAAATATAAAGAGATAAACATGTATAAACAAGCATGAAACACATCAAATTCTTTTTCTCCTATTTGCAAAACAAAACATATATGCATAAACATAAATCCTTCTCCCCCTTTATGAATAAAGCAAGGAAAACATGCATATATACCAACTACTTCTCCCCCTTTTGTCAATCATCAACAAAGGGGTTAAAGTAAAAACAAAACAATGTTCTCCCTCTTTGTGTCAAAAACAAAAATTAACAAAGAGGTGAAATCAAATTAGCCAATAAAGAGATATATGCGATATACATTCATGAAGAGGAAGACACTAAGTTAACTTCCCTACATATATACATTACATGAAAGAGGGATGACAAGCCCTAATTCACATAACGCATAATATGTAATGCATAAGAGGAGATGTGAAGCTCCCTCTACACACGTGTACCGCATAAAGAAGAGTTGTCAAGCTCCTCAATATAAGATACACTCAACATGAATCTATATGTAGAAGAGATGTTAAGCTTCCCTTGCATATAGGCAATACACATCAAAACATTTTTAATTTTCTCATTAAAAACAAAATTTTGAATTTTTCTCAATAAAGCAAATTTTGAGATATCTTAGTAAATCAAATTTTAAGATATCATATAAACAAAATTTTTAAAGGTACCACTTGTAAACAATCAAATTTTAAGATACCAATTGTAAATAAACATTACAAATTTTGAATTTTAATCAAAATAGAATCATATTGATACCAATTGAAAATTATTTTGATATCAACAAAAATACCAATTTTAAAAATAATGCATAAGCTTATTAAAATATCAATTGAGAAATTAATTGAAAAACAAGATTTGAATTAAGCTTAGCATAAACAAATTTTGTGCATTAAACATGTAAATCGATTTTAACTCAATTACGAACAAATCATATATATGTATGAAAATGAAAATACCAACAGAAATTGATATTATTTGAAATGAAGCATACATATATAGGAAACAAAATATGAGTATATAAAAAAATATCAATTGAGATCAAGTATATAACTCATAACCTACCACCCTTTTATGCACAAGGTAAAGGATTTTCAATAAGGTTTGCAAGGTATAATCGCCCATCCGTCCACCCATAACGGTGTAGGTAGGGGTTTTCAAAAATAATTTTCAAAATATTTTAGTATTGAAAATCACTACCAAATGAAGAACAATAACTAGTTAAAAGTAA
This sequence comes from Agave tequilana, assembly GCA_038442645.1. Classification (NCBI taxonomy): domain Eukaryota; kingdom Viridiplantae; phylum Streptophyta; class Magnoliopsida; order Asparagales; family Asparagaceae; genus Agave; species Agave tequilana. The sequence goes on from JAVJIF010000453.1 coordinate 18,419, forward strand.
TTTTTGAAAAACTAGTTAAAGATCCTTCAAAAACATGAAATCAAAATATATGTCTATCATGAAACATACTAAATACACGAGGAGTGACACTCGAAATCTATAAGGCTCAAAAATAATCATGAAACAAAGTCATGAATAAACAAAATAAAGTGTGAGTGCACAAAAATTATGTAATTAGCATTTTCCATGAAGATAATCAATGAAGCTCAAAACAAGCATAAATCTTATTTTTATCAAAACATGAAAAAAATGAAATTTATTTTCAAAAAAATAAACTTCTAGGTATATGTATGATTTATCCAATCCTAATAATATGCATACATATCCCAAACATAAAAAGAGTCCATAATGTAAATTGCATGAAGGCAAATGACTCATGGGGTATACATGCATATTTATTAGATTTGAATACAAAATACATATACATGAAGCAAAACATAAGAGTAGGCAAAACAAGTGTAAATGAGTGAATCATCAAAACTAGGATATACATGTGCATATAGTGAGTACAAATGAATAATGAAGTGTAAACATATATGAATCAATTTGTTGCTCACTACTTGTACAAGTATATATCCAAGTTTTGATAAAAACTACATTTAAACTAGTATTTACCACATGAAGCCTAAAAACATGAACATGCTAAAGAAATCATCAATGAAAAGCATGTAAACTAAAGTAGGAGTTTTAAGATAGTTACCAAAAACAAAGAACTATACTCCAAATCTCTAAAACATGGTGGTCGTCCCACCAAACCTCCTTGATAGCAGTGTATCAAATGTGTGTCCATCAAGTCTATACATCCACTACCAAGGCACCATTCCTCTCACGTTTTGTGAGAGCCCGCACCCACATCAAAAACACAAGGTGGGGATTTTGGTACCTATTTTCTTTTGGGTCCATGTGGGTTAGTCTTATAAGAAACCCAAACATTTTTATTAGCAAAATTAATATGATGTATCCTATCAAAATAAAACTTTACTAAATGGTCTTTGCGGCCACAATGTGTACATTTGTACACTCTAGGATGCACATGAGTGTTGGTGTGGTCATGACGTGCAAAATGTGCATATGCATGAGTGTGGATGATGTGCATGAACATGTGGAGCTTGTTTTTTTGAAAACAAAGACTCCAATCTAGAGTGGTTAAAAGCACATTTGCTCAAAGTTGAGTTTAAACAATCAATTTTAGGTTTCAAAAATTTGACTTCATTTTTATCAATGGTTGTGGCATGAAGAGCATGATCAATAGTCTTTTTCTTTTTAGAAATATTTACTTTTTCTTTTTCAATCATTTTTCTTTTCAAAGAAGTGTTTTCATTTAAAGCAACTTCCTTTTATTTTTCCGCCAAAACAATTTTAATTTTCAAAGTAGTGTTTCCTTCACAAAGATAATTTAATTTAGACATCAAGGAAATATTCTCATTTTTTAAATTTTCATTTTCTTTTTCAAAGCATGCAACTTTATTTTTAAAAGACTCATTTTCTTTTAAAACATTTTCAAATCTTGTTTGAAAAGAATCCTTTTCTTTTGACATGCAATCAATTTTATTTTTCATTTTCTTATTATCTAAGCATGTCATATTTTTCAAGAAGTTGTTGACAAAAAGATGTAAGCTCATCATAGGACATATCAACATCTTCATCTACCTCGAATTCGGTATTTACCTCAAGGGGGTTATCCCCTTGGACCATGTAGCACACGTTGAAAGCGTCACTTCCAACATCCGAGTTGCTCCCCGCATAGTATTGTTCTTTTTTGCCAAGGGAGATGATGGTATTCCAAAGTACAAAAGCCGAGTCAATGTTAGCAACCCTACATAAATAATCATTGTTTAGGGTACTCTTCAAAGCATGAATGGCTTTTGAGTAAGTCTCAATATACTTGCTATTATTAACATATGAATCTTTAATTGTAGCAAGATAAACATGAATACCTAGGCCTTTGAGGTACAAAGACATCCTAACCTTCCAAGTTGGGATGTTAAGGATGTCAAAGGTGGGAGGTGACATGAAGTCCATGGTGTGTGTACAAATATTATGATTAGCCAAAAAAAATGAGGATATTTAACTCTAGGTTGTTAGACTCAAATCAAGAGCACTTGGCTCTGATACCACTTGTAATCACCTAGAGTGGGGGTGAATAGGTGATGGCTAATCTAATGGTCAATTAATGCGGAATTAAAAATTTATTAAAATAAACACCACGTATAACACAAAAGTGTAGCCGGATTCCCCGTGAAGGGCTTTGGACTAACTCCTTAAGATTCCTCTAAATAAGAGTTGAGGTGCCGCGTTGGCTCTCTTGGTTGAATACTAGTGTTAGCAAACAATCCCCAAGCATATAACAATTAAGCACACAATATATCAAGCATATAAAGATAAAGACAATATTAACATGCAAGATATAAAGACAAGTAAGAGATAGAGAAAGAGCAATCCAAACACGGGGGATTTGTTTCGAGGTTCGAGTACACTTGCTCTACGTCCCCGCCTTCAACACTATGAAGGATTTTCACTAAAATCGATCCCATCGGACCACTTGGTACCGCAACACCTACAAGCTCTTTGGACTCTCTAGTCCCTCTCTTGTTCCCGCAAGAACACACCGCAATCCCACTAGCTCGCCGAGACCGCACCTCAAACACCGAGTTCACACGCGAACTCGAAACACCGCGAACACACGCGTCCGCCTCCTCAAAGTACAAGAAAGAACTCTTGGTGATCTAAACACTTTGATCATCAATAAACACTCTCACAATAACACTCCTATAGGATGAATATATCAATGGATAGCTCAAGTGTTTGTGAGAAAAACAAGGATTGAAATGTTAGAGGAAAACTCAAGAAAATCACTTTTCAAAACACTCTTGAAAATCTCTCCTTTTGATATGGCAATCTGGCTCTTAAATCAGTGGAGATAAACACCTAATAGAGTTAGAAAAACTGGTTCAAAACTCACTTGAAAATCTTAGAGAAAACAGCCCCAAAAGCCCCCTTTAAATAGGGCTAGAAAAAACTAGTCGTTGGGCAATCTTTCAGCCATAGCGGCTGGCGGTCGACCGGCCCCGTCGACTGCCAATGGTCAGAATTCTAACCATTGGAGCATCGGTCGACCGGCCCGGTCGACTGCTGCCTGGAACAGAGAATAGCGTTCTCTGTCGGTCGACCGGCCCGGTCGACCGGGGCTTTCCAGAGAGCAGATGCTCTCTGCGGTCGACCGGCCCTCCAGCAGACTTGGCGTGCATGTTCTGTGCACGTCAGTCGACCGACTCGGTCGACCGACTTCAAGCTCGGTCGACCGGTCCGGTCGACCGACAGAAGCCAGGTCAGGACATTTTTGGGGACAGAAAACTTAGTATTTTGACACAAATAAAATCTCATAAAATCACCAAAAATCTACAAAAATAGTTTCAATATTATACTTTGATAATCAAACATGTTTGAGCAAAATCAAGACATGTTACAAACAATTTGAACTATTTTTTAACTAAGAAATTTTGGTTAAAAACGAAAACTGTATTTTTTCAAAATTAGTTTTTCCAAAACTTATTTTTTTCAAAACTTCTCCAAATACAAAAACAAGATATTTTAAACACTTTTAAAGCATAGAGTGTATGGATATGATCCACTATACATACATGGTGAAATATCTATATTTTTGACATTAAGCACTAAAACGGTTTTGGTTAAAACATATATACTTTGAATTCCAAAAAACAAACCGGTATTTTTCAAAAAGAAAACTCTTTTGTATTTTTTCAAAATAAAAATTCTTTTATGAAAAACGCATCTAAATCAAGAGTGTGTGTGTGTCAGATATACTTGAGCAATCCACCAACTATTCTATCCTTTACATTTTAGCTTAAAACAAAATCTTATAAAAACAAACCTAGACACAAGTCTTCTTCTTGAAGTCTTCTCATCTTCTTGACTTGGTCCAAACTCGATCCAAAGAGCTAGACTCCTCTTGAGTACTTGATGTGGTCTTGATGCACAAGCTCTTGAATCAAACCGTGCTAGCTCCAAAACTTGACTTTAAATCCTTTGTTGAAGCTAAATGATTGTTATACATATTTGCATATTTTACCACTTCCATACCATGCATATTGTAAATAAAATGTGATTTTTAATCCTTTTCTCTCTATTTTTTGCAGGTCCACATTTGAAATGAGAAAAGGCCCAAAATCTCTTTAATTAGCAATAATTAAAAGAGATTAATTCAAAGCACAAAAAGTGAGCCCAAGGTTGAGCCCAGGATCTGGAGAATTCTACGCGCCAGCTCACGCTTCCAGAAGATCCACGTGGCTAACAACCTGTAACAAATCTGTAACAGAAAGATCCACTTGAACGGCCTTGATTTTGCCGCGCATTCCAGATTTATGCCGCGTGTCCACGGCGGTTACAAGGCCGTTGGGGCCGAGATTTTCTCCAACAAACGGGATTCTGGAGCCTTCTCTCTGAGCCCTATAAATACAGTACCAAGGCCTGCACGAGCGAGACAGAGAGAGAGATTAGGGTAAAAGCTTGTATTTTGTGAGAGAGTGTTGGTATTCTCTTAGGTTTTTAGCTCTCCCTCTTCTTCCTCTTAGAGATTTTGTTAAAGAGAGAAAAGAGAGTGTTTTTTTGAGAGCTTGTAAGCAAGGAGGTGACATCACTTGTAAGCAAGGATTAATCAAAGCTTCATTCTTCTCTTTACAATCTCTAGTACTTTGCTTTACTTTGCTTTACTTTCTTGCTTTACTTCTATTGCATTTCTATTTTCATCATGAATTGTTGTTTAGTTTCTTTTGTAATGGATAGCTAAATCTCTCTTACATGGCTAGCTAACAACTCTCATTGCTAACTTCTAACTCTTTGGGTGATTGCTAAATTCTATACTTGCATTGTTAAAGTCTCTTTTGCTTTCCAAGGAAGTAGAGTTGCTTTCACTAGGTAAATGCTTGTTCATACTCCATATGATTCATGTGTGCCTCATTTAGAGCCTTGTCTAGAACAAGTGCCTTGATGGAACATGGAGATGGATCACCAAACATATGCTATTTGTAGAACAACTTCTTTACTTCAAGCTAATTTGTTGTTATGCCTTGAATGACTAATGAATGTTGTATCTTCTTCCTTAGCATCCCTTGAGTACCACTCCTTGAAGTCCACCATAGAAAATCTATCTCGGGAGCCAATGAATCAATATGAGGCTACAAGCTAAGACCGAGAAGAACACTCATCTTCAAAATGGGAAAAATACTTGACCAAACAAGCAAGTCATCTCTATTGCCAATGAATCAACATGAGGCAATCATGCATCACCCTTGAGCTTAGTAAGTTAGCAAAGTAGTAAAGTTAGCTAGCCATGGCTTTTATCATCTAAAGTTTTCTAAACATTTTCTTTACTAGCTTTCTCTCTTAGCAATACACTTTTTCAAAGTTCTTTTGATTTCCTTTCCATCATGCACAAATCCACCAATTCTTTCATTTTCTTTTCCATGCTTTTGCATTTGTTTAAAAACAAAGAAGAATCTTCGTTTTTCTTTCTTCACTACGAACCGTAAAGCTTCCATCGTGAGCTCTCCTCGAGGATCGACCCGTATAGCTCTTTGCTACTACGGAGATTGGAAAGGATACATTAATCATTTGAAATACATTTGTGGAGTGATCAAGCACTAAGGTTGACTCTAAGCCTTCCCTCTTTTACATAATATCTGTGCAAATACTTCACACTATCTTTTCCTAATCAATTTTTGGCGCCGTTGCCTGGGAGAGCAACGGTTTTTGTTTTAAAGTGAGAAATTAAACGAATCTTCTTCTCTGTTGCAGGTTACAGGTGAAGAAAACAGAAAAATTTGCATTGCAGAAACATATAAGTGGCTCTGGGCCTCTGCTCTCGAAAGCAGAGACCAGTTGCCCTCTGAATTGCCGCGGAATCTGGGCAAAAGCCGCAGTTCTGCGGCAAGGAGGAGTGAACTACTAACAAGATTTCTGCAGGGTTGCTTGCTCTGCAAAATACAGCTGCTGCAATACTTAAATTCTTGTATGCTTCACCTTATATCTGCTAATAATCAACAGTAAAAAATTGGTTGAAAAGTTAAAAGTTGATTAGACATTTGCATTTCTAGGCACGTGTCTTTTCAATTCTTTTACTTTACTGTTGAAGAGTGCTGGATGCAAGGTACGTGTGCATTGCATATTGAATAGGACTCACTCCTTGTTTGATTTTAATTGCTTTGAGTGAACCTTGTTTGCTTATAATCGTACACTTGCACACAATCTATTTTAAGGGCATACCCAATAAAGAAGATAAGATGGGAGATTTCATCACCCTTTCCTTAGCCCGAAAACCACCATTCCAGCACTCACAATCCTAAGCTTCTAATAAAAACTGATAGACGTTGGCCCTAGGGACATCCGGACTCACTTAGGAGATTATCCTAAGGGGGAAAAGTGTTGGAAAGTGACTTTTGTAAAATCAGTGTCTAGGAAAGGGATTGAGGGCCGAAAGCCCGAAGGTTGCTGGTTACTTAATTAAGGAACGTCTCTGACGGAAAACCTCCCACCAACTTTGCCCTTTCCTGGCTGATTCGCTTATAGTCAAAGTCTACACTAAACCTCCTGTGGACGATCTAATCAGTTAGGAGTCGTCTAGGTCCAGGATCCCTAGATAGCTTGGATTGATTTTTCTTTTTTCTTTTTTGTTATTTTTCACTTTCTTTCGCTTGAGTGATCGGTGCACGTTGATTGTGTATGCAACAGTGGTTTCGGGATCCAGATTCTGCTAGGATTGTGAGAATTTCTACACTAGCACATACACCACCACTTGACACAATCCCAGTCATGACCAATAACGTTTCGTTGCAAGACAAGTTCTACCCGATTCGCACCTCACTTCCATCTTGCATTCTTCTCCCAAACACCAATGGAAATAACTTTGAGTTAAAGCCGCAGTTCATAAACACTCTTCCACGATTCCATGGCTTAGAATCTGAGGATGCGTACTTCTTCATCCGAGAGTTTGAAGAAGTATGCCTTATGATGAGAATTTCCCAGTTGACAGAGGACGCTGTGAGACTTAGATTCATTCCCTTCGCACTTAAGGATATTGCTAAGAAGTGGCTGTACAATCTTCCTGTCAGTTCAATTTCTTCATGGGATGATTTCGTTAAGGTCTTTCTTAAAAAGTTTTATCCTATCCATAAGACAGCCCTCATGAGGAAAAATATAATGCAATTCAAGCAAGAAGCCAATGAACCATTCTGGAAGTACTTTGAGCGCTTCAAAGACCTAATAGCCCTGTGTCCCCATCACGGTATAGAAAAATGGCGTCAGTGCCAGATTATCTATGATGGACTCGATTATCAGACTAAGACACTCCTTGAAACCATGTGCCAAGGAGAATTTTTAAAGAAGGATGAAGATCAGGGTTGGGATCTTTTTGAAGCGTTAGCTGAAAAAACTTCTGAGAAACCCACACCCACAACTTCCAGAACCGGTTTACACTCCATAGAATCCTCGATAGCTGCAGAAGCTAAAATAACACAACTGATGAAGAGGATAGAATTGCTTGAGTCTAGGGAGAATTCTGCTGTTAATCAGGTCAACCCATCCCCTATGGCCAGTCCATCACCTGTGGTCAACCCGGGTTGTACCTATTGCCATGATCTGAATCATGTGTTCGAAGAGTGTCCAGTATACCATTCTCAAGTTTTTCAGGAGAACTCGAATGCCGCTTATACCAGACCCAATTACAACCCATATTCCAAGACTTACAATCCGGGATGGCGAAACCATCCAAATTTTTCTTGGAGTCAGTATGGTCCTGAGCAGTCTAGGTCGTCATTTCCACATCATCCTCCTGCTCAGTCACATCAACCCAATTTCCACACATACCAGAATCCACAACAATTCCAGCCCCAGTATCAGCATCATCCACCACAATACCAGTCAAACTTCCAGCCCCAGTATCAGCAGCATCCACCACAAAATCCTTCAGACAAGAGAATTTCTGATTTGGAGAAAATGATAGAGACCTTATCTAAGACCCAAGCTTCAATGATGAACAATCAACAGCAGGACATGAACAAATTACAAATCCAGATAGGGCAGTTGGCTAACTCTCTGAATGAACGACAAAAAGGAATGCTACATAGCCAACCTGTACCCAATCCAAAAACTCATTTCCCCCTGCACGAAGTTGAAGACTTGGGCCCCAGCCAATGCCAAGCTATTCAAACTCTTAGGTCTGGAAACATGTAGATAACAAGGTTTCAAATCCACCTACCAAATCTGTGTCAAAACCAACATCCTCTGTTCCAGTCCAACCCATTCAAGATACTCCTTCTTCAAGTTCACAACCATCCACATCCCAATCCAAAGGAAAAGAAAAGGTTGAGCAAACATACAAGCCTGTTGTTCCCTTCCCAAATAGGCTAGCAAGTCAAAAGATGAATGCTCACATGGAGAAGATAAGAGAGATGTTCAACCAAGTCCAAATTAATATCCCTCTTTTAGATGCCATTCAACAAGTTCCATCATACGCCAAATTTCTAAAAGAAATGTGCACAAAGAAGAGAAAAGCAAACGTTCCTAAAAAGGTCTTCCTTGCCTCAAACATTAGTGAGCTGCTCACTGGTCCTATCCCTGTGAAATACAAGGACCCAGGGAGCCCAACCATTTCCTGCATCATAGGATAGACCACCATTAATAGGGCTTTGCTTGACTTGGGCGCTAGCATTATCTTCTCCCCTTTTCAGTGTATCAGCAATTAGGGTTAGGCGACCTTCGTCCGACCCAAATGACGATACAGTTGGCAGATCGCTCTGTAAAGATTCCCAAGGGGGAGATTACAGATGTGTTAATACGGGTCGGGGAATTCATTTACCCCGTAGACTTCATTGTTCTTGAGACACAGCCCGTACATAATCACAGAGCACAGACACCTGTCATTCTTGGACGCCCTTTTCTAGCCACTACCAATGCGATCATAAATTGTAGGAATGGCTAGATACGTCTGACCTTTGGAGATATGACAAAAGAGGTGAATATTTTCCACCTGGGAAAACAACCTCGGGATTTGGATAGTGATTCTTTTGAAATAAACGCGATAGAAGGATTAACAAGTGAACATGATGAGGAAGTTGAGTATGAATCCGAGGAAGAATTTGAGTTGGAGTCTGATGACTTCAACCTTGATCAGATTGTTGAGTCGACTGTGGAATGGGCCACTAATACCACCCCTATTCTTCCCTTACACCAAGAACAGCCAGTTATAGATCTGATCCCTTCTTCTGAGCTTAAGGTTCTTCCTGACCATCTCAAGTACAAGTACTTGGATGAGAAAGAAACCTTTCCTGTAATCATTGCATCCCATCTAACTGAACAACAAGAAGAGGATCTTCTTACTGTGTTAAGGGAAAATAGAGAGGCCATTGGTTGGACCATGGCTGGCATCAAGGGGATTAGTCCTTCCATAGTTCAACACCGGATTCATTTGACGGAAGATGCCAAGCCAAAACGAGACCCTCAGCGCAGACTAAACCCAATCATGCAGGAAGCTGTTAGAGCCGAGATCTTGAAGCTATTAGATAATGGGATTATCTATCCCATATCCGATAGCCAGTGGGTAAGTCCAGTTCACGCTGTGCCTAAGAAAGCAGGGTTTACTGTGGTAGAAAATGAGAAGAAAGAATTGATACAAACACGTCTTCCAACGAAGATTCGAGTTTGTATTGATTACCGAAAGTTGAACACTGCCACACGTAAAGACCACTTTCCTCTTCCATTCATTGACCAAATGCTCGAGAGATTAGCGGGACATGAGTACTACTGTTTCCTGGATGGATATTCAGGATATAATCAAATCCCGATTGCTCCCGAGGATCAAGACAAAACCACCTTCACCTGTCCTTTTGGAACGTTTGCATATCGAAGGATGCCCTTCGGTCTTTGCAATGCTCCTGCAACGTTTCAACGTGCATGTTGAGCCTTTTTTCAGACATGGTGGAGAAATTTCTGGAGATTTTTATGGATGATTTTTCCATTTATGGTGATTCCTTTGAACAATGCTTGTACCATTTGAAACTGGTTTTACAACGCTGTATGGAGAAAAACTTGACACTTAACTGGGAAAAGTGTCATTTTATGGTCAAGCAAGGAATCGTCCTAGGGCACGAAGTTTCACACAAGGGAATTGAGGTTGACAAGTCAAAAGTGAAAGTCATAACTAAGCTCCCTGAGCCAACATGCTTAAAAGACATTAGATCATTTTTAGGGCACGCCGGCTTCTATAGACGATTTATTCAAGGGTTTAGCAATATTGCAAGACCTTTGACAAATCTCTTAGGAAAGGATGTACCCTTTATATTTGATGGAGAATGTCAAAAATCTTGGAGAGAGCTTAAGTGTAGACTTGTCTCAGCACCGATCATTTCTGCACCAGATTGGACCAAACCTTTTGAGATTATGTGTGATGCCTCAGACTTTGCAATTGGCGCTGTTTTAGGACAGTACATTGATACTAGGCAATACGTAATCTATTATGCTAGCAGAACGCTGAATGAAGCCCAACTCAATTATACAACTACTGAAAAGGAATTTTTAGCGGTTGTCTTTGCGTTGGAGAAATTTCGCCAATATCTGCTGGGGTCCAGGACGATTATTTTCACTGATCACTCCGCCCTAAAGTATTTAATGCAAAAGAAGGATGCTAAGGCAAGACTTATTCGATGGATACTTCTTTTGCAAGAGTTTGATTTGGAGATAAAGATAAAAAGGGCGTTGAGAATGTGGTAGCTGATCACTTGTCTAGAATCCCAAATGCACCAACGGAGAGAATACCAATTAATGATAATTTTCCTGACGAGCACATCCACACAATGAATGGAGAGCCCTGGTATGCTGACATAGCGAATTACCTTGCTACCGGGCAAATACCTTCTAATTGGTCAGGTCAGGTCAAACACCGTTTTATGAGTCAAATGCGGTTCTTCTTTTGGGATGAACCGTATTTATTCAAATATTGTCCTGACCAGATCATACGAAGGTGTATTCCTGAGGAGGAACATCAGAGTGTTTTGACATTTTGTCACAAACTAGCTTATGGTGGACATTTTGGTCCACGGAAAACTGCTGAGAAAGTACTTCAGAGTGGATTTTACTGGCCCACTCTCTTTAAGGATGCATATCTCTTTTGCAAGCTATGTGATAGGTGTCAAATGACGGGTCGAATCACACAGAAAGACATGATGCCCCTTACACCCATCTTGGAAGTTGAAATTTTTGACTTGTGGGGCATCGACTTTATGGGACCCTTTCCTCTGTCCTATGGTAACCAATACATTTTGGTAGCCGTAGATTATGTTTCCAAATGGGCTGAAGCAATTCCAACAAGGACAAATGACAACCAAGTTGTCATTAAGTTTTTACGAGACCACATCATCTCTCGCTTCGGAGCCCCCGTGCGATAATAAGCGATAATGGGAGTCATTTTTGCAATAGGGCTTTTGAAGCCCTGATGCGTAAATACTCTATTTCTCACAAATTATCCACGGCTTATCATCCTCAGACGAACGGGCAAGTAGAAGTTACGAATGGACAAATAAAACTCATTTTGGAGAAAACCGTTGGACAGAACCGTAAGGATTGGTCCATCAAACTCACTGATGCCTTATGGGCATACAGGACCGCTTACAAAACTGTCCTCGGTATGTCTCCATATCGAGTTGTATTGGAAAACCTTGTCACTTGCCTGTGGAGTTAGAACACCGAGCTATGTGGGCTTTAAAGCAGCTGAATTTGGATTTGGATAAAGCCGGTGCTTTGAGGAAGTTGCAGATATCCGAGCTAGAGGAACTAAGAAATGAAGCATATGACAATGCTCAGATAACAAAACACAGAACCAAGCTCTTTCATGATAATTCCATTCACCGAAAAATTTTTGTCCCAGGACAAAAGGTTCTGTTGTACAACTCCAGACTCCATCTCTTTCCTGGTAAATTGAGAACCAGGTGGTCAGGACCATTCATAGTGCATCAAGTCTTTTCCCACGGTGCTATAGAGATTCTTGATCCTAATAATGGCAACACATTTATTGTAAACGGTCAACGTTTAAAGCCATTCTTTACCACCGATGTCGTGTCACAAGAAGTTCATGAATTGGGTCTTCTTGACCCAGTTTATCTGTGACCATTCCATTTGTACAGTTTCCCGAGAATTTCCCTGCATATCATTTTGGGACCACTTTTGTACATAGAATTTTGTAAATAAAAACAAATAAAAAAAAGAAAAAAATGAGGGACTTTTGTGCTTAAAAGAATTTCACAATTTTTCCTAGGATTCTACATCTTTTCCCTAGGGTCAAATTCATTTTCCAACTCTTTCCCTAGGCTTGTAAATACACTTTTAACCTAGGGTTAAAATTGGAAATTTCCTTCTATTTCCCTCCTATAAATACTCTCTTCACCTACCCTTCCTCCCTCAAACGAAAAATCCCCTCAGATCTGGACCCTCTCTTCTTGAGCCGACCTCTGAAAATTTTCTCCTTCCCCAGAGCTCTCTGTTCTGCCGCATTTTCCTCAGTTCTGCCGCCGATCCGCCGCCCTCCTGCAACATCTGGAGCTCTGCAAATTTCTGGCCGGCTGATTTCTTCCCCTGGTGGCAGATCCAGACCCACTCTTCCAGATTCTGTCCCGGGTGCCTTCTGCACACCTGCTTTTGGATTTCCCCCCACGATCTCCGGGGGTGGTTTGATCTTTCCTCTCTAAAATCCTTTGCTTTAATTATATTATTATACATGGCCCCGAATTTGTTTGTGGAAAGGGATTTTTCCAAAATTTTGAATGATAATGGGGGGTATGGGCTCATCTTTGTTGATAGATTACGTGCATGGAATTGGTATTCTTTGGTCTATGATAACAATGAGAACGATGCATATTACTGTCCTGAACTAGTTAATACATTTTATAATGCAATCGATCATGCATCTGTGAATTATGACGCGCACCAATTCGTAGTTCATATGCCGTTCGGTGACATCTTTGTCACAATCCACTCATTGCTAAAATCACTGATGTCCCAATTCACCCCCACCATAGCGACCCCTTGCCATTGATAGATTACATGCCCATCATGGGGGTCCGCTGTACAGCACAGGACCGTGGGCTCAAAGCCAACACGACCTTTAGAAATATGCATTGCATTGGACGCTGGGTCCAATGCAACATTTTTGGGCTTGATCATGCCACGTCCTTTAACAGACCTGTGTTACAAATAATCCATGATTTAATGACTCGAAACCACACGGTCTGTTTGAATAAGGCCATCTTCCATGCTATTCTTGACAATTCCTCCCGCACTCGGGGTGCCAAGCATTCCTATCCAATCTTAATCACACGTCTGTGTAAGAATTTCATATCAGACGCTGTTTTTAATACCTTCGACCGAGTGCTTGTTACAGTAGAGAGACCCACCAGCTCATATAATGGTTGCTTGCATGCACTCTGGACACCCAGTGCCCAGCCTGAGGATATACCTGTGGAGTCCTCTTCGGAGGAAAGCTTAGAGGAACTAGATGAGCCACAATTTTGGAGGCAGGACCCCCCAACGGAATCAAGAGCCTTCATGTCCACCATCTGGAAGGGCATGAAGAAGATCTTTAGGGGGCAGGTTCGTCTTAGGAAGAAGGTAGAGGAGCAATCCTCTCGATTAGATGGTATGGAGGCAGCTTTGAGACGTTCACAGTCGGCTGGACCTAGCACCACCGCTGGTCCAAAGCGACAAAGGGGATGATCTTTATCCTTTACCTATTTCATGCATCATTTCATCTTGCATATATTGGGGACAATGCATGAGATAGGTATGGGGGGGTAGATTCTAACCTAGGATTTTTCATCTTCTTTTTAGGCTTTTTATTTTTATTTTTAGGATTTTCATTTTCTTTTTAGGTTTTTATCTTCTTTTTAGATTTTATCTTTCTTAGTAGATTTTCTATTTTCTTTACTTTTTCTTTTAGAGAAATATTAAAAAAAATGAAATTTTTTGATCCATGTTTAAAGAATCAAACTTAACTTTAGGGATTAAGAAAACTCTAAACTAAGATTTCTAATTATAAGTCGAAAAGAGGAGTTTTGTTAGATTTTTAGGTTAAGTAATAAAGGATTAGAAAAAATACTAGATTTTAATTCTTTCTTTAGGATATATATATTAAACATATTGAAGGATTAATCAAAGACTTTGTGACTTTATTTACATATATATATAATAAAAAAAAATAGAAACAAAATGTGTAAATAAATAATAAATAATAAATACTTAGCCACTAATTAAGCTGGTTAGCTGGCCTCAAGAAGCATGGCCAGTCACGCCTAAAGGTGGTTAAGTCCTTAAATTTCTTCGTGGCCTTTTTTACTCGAGTCATCGAACCCTAGGGATGTTTTCTCATCTGGTGCCCTAAGACCGTCTGGTTTGGGAGTCATCGGTAAGAGACTCGCTACAAGGGTAAACTAGAAAGCCTAAGGATGCTAAGGAAATGTAAATAAATAAATATTATAAAAAAAGAAAAAAAAAGAATGTTATATATATTAGTAAATAAATGAACTTTGTCTAAGAAAGATCCTTCATAATTATAGATGCATATATCCTAGGATTGATGCAAAATCCGGTTTTTGATCTTTTCCTAAAAACTTAACCTAAATTGAAAACAAAACTCTAAATAGACACTTATAAGAGGAATGACAAGTTTAGGGTAACCTGAAACCTATAACTTAAGTGAGAATCTTTAAAACATGGATCAAAATTTTCACTAACCCTTTTATTTTTCTTTATGGATTTTGTGGGTGCAATCCGCTGAAAACCCTCAGGAGACAACACTCCTCCTCTTGGGTAACCTAGAGGTTTAACGGCTTGTTGCACGTGCTCAGTGCAATCGTGTCACCTACGAAAGTGGTGTAATAAACTAGTTAGGATTTTCTTTCTTTTTCTTTCTTTTTTGCTCGAGGACGAGCAAAAGCTAGGTATGGGGGTGTGATTGTTATACATATTTGCATATTTTACCACTTCCATACCATGCATATTGTAAATAAAAATGTGATTTTTTAATCTTTAGTTTCAGATATTTGATCAAGATATTAGTAGGTTATTAGCTTCAACAAAGGTCTTTTGGAGCTTTCACATTTTGATTTAAGAGCTGAGCGTCAAGATCGCTTCTAGTACTCGGTTGGAGTCAAGCTCCTTGGATCGTGTTTGGATCGAGTCGGCTTGGAGACAAGAAGACTTCTGTATTCCATTTAGTATGTTTATTTAGATCATTGTAAAGATTAGATACTGTCAATATGCTAAAGTTCACATACGTACACAAAGTTTAAAGTTTATTTGGTTTTAATTTTTCGGTTTAACCGATATTATATTTCATGTCAAAAACATAGATATAAATCTTTCATGTATATTGGATTCTATCCATATACAATATGCTTCAAAGTTATTTCAATATCATGTTTTTGAATTTACATGAGTTTTGGAGAAAACGGTTTTCCATTTTAAAAATCCAAGTTTGGAAAATACGGTTTTTGTATTTAAGACAAATTTCTATATCACAAAAATGGTTCAAATAGTTTGTAATATGTGTTAAATTTTAGTCACACATATTTGTATTTTAAAGATAATAAAAGAACTTATTTTTGTGAATTTATATAATTTTATGGGATTTAATTGGAATTAAAATACTAAGTTTTTAAATCTTAAAAACACAGCCAGATTGCTCTGGCGGTCGACCGGACTAAGAGCCGGTCGACCGGCACGGTTAACGTGCACATCGGCCAGCCCACTTGGCCGGTCGACCGCGCGGTCGACCGACTGAGAGCACCCCACTCTCGGGTGGGGGCCGGTCGACCGGGCGGTCGACCGTTGGCTAGGCACGGTCGACCGTAGGCACAACTGTCAGAAAATTGACCGTTGGCCAGTCGATCGGCCGGTCGACCGGAAGGGCAAAATTACCTTTTCCTGCTGCCAACAGGCAGATTTATTTGTGGGCTATAAATACCCACTTCTTTGGGCTGTTTTAGCTATCAATTTTAAGAGCAAAAATCCTGATCTTCTTAAATGTTTTAGCTACAAGTTTTAAAAGAGTTTTTGGGTTTAAAAGATCAATCTTTATTTGTTTTAAAGTGTTGAAAAAATCAAAGAAAAATTGAGTCTTTGGGAATTGGTTTTTATTCTTCATTTCTATAGCTATCTAGAAGTTTTCCCAAGAGTTTTTCTTTGTGATTTTATTTTTCAAGCTCTTTGTTTTTCTCACAGTTGAGCTATCATATATATCCTATCTATTAGGATCTATTTTGTGGGAAAATTAGTTTGTGGTTGTTGATACTACTAAGAGTTATAAACCCTCCTTACTTTGTGATCTCCCTCTAGTGAGAGGTGATTGTGTTATTATCTCTCTAGTGAGAGGTGATTGTGGAGGTTGTATTAGTATCCCTCTTAGTGAAGAGGTAATTATTAAAGTTGTGGCTTTGAACCTTATCCCTCTAGTGAGAGGTTGATCATGTTTTGGTTAAGTGCCCATCCCTCTAAGTGTAGAGGTGATAGTTGTTATACCTTGCCTCTTGTGTAAGGTTGTATTGTTGGAGAGAGAAGTTGTGTACTCCCAGTTTGTATTACCCAAATCCTCAGTGGAGGTTCCCTGTGTGGGAAGTCCTGTGCGGACGATATAGTGAAAATCCTTCTGTGTGAAGGCGGAAAAATAGAGCAGTGGCTCGAACCTCGAAACATATCTTGGTGTTTGCGTTTGATCCACTATCTCTAAACTCTCTCTTTTATATTGTGCATTACATCATATTGTCCATATTATTTACATGCTTGGGTTTGATTGTGTGCCTCACTTGTGTTAAACCAAGAGAGCTTTACATAGCACCTCAACTCTTATTTAGAAAAATTTAGAGGAGATAGTTCAGAGCCCTTCACCGAGAATTTGGCTACACTCTTTGATTACACTAAGTGTTTTACAATTTGTTTTAATTTCACATTATTTGTCATTAGTTTAGCCTTACACATATTCACCCCCTCTAGGTGTACTTTCAATTGGTATCAGAGCCTACGCTCCTGATATTTAGTTTAACCACCACCTAGGAGTGAGGTCTTGGTTGCTAATCTAGTATTTGCATTTGCACACTCACTTGTTTACACACACTCATGGATTATCTTGCCCCTCCCATGTTTGATATTTCTAATATCAATATGTGAAAGCAAAGGACGAGTATGTACCTAAAAACCCTAGGATTGTATGTTTTCCTGACCGCTACCAAGAAATCTTATCTTGGTAATAGTAAGCATATAGAGATCAATGCATAAGCCCTAACGGCACTTAGAAGTACATTAAGTAAAGAATATTTGTCTATGATTTCTCATTGTGATTCCACTTTTGCAGTATGGAGCACTTTGACCTCTCCCGCGCTACAAATGACGAAATATGTGGAAGAGGAACTAGTGGAGGAGAATCCAAACATTGCTACATGGTCCAAGGGAATGACTCCCTTGAGGTACATTCGAAAACTCAACTAGATGATAGTGCTAGTTCTTCGGTGATGATTATATTGATGCCGATACTTTAAATGAAGAACTATCTATTGTTTATGGAAACCTTTTACAAAAATACCAACACTTGAAAAAGAAAAGTTTTGCATTAAAAGAAGAAAATAAGAATTTATTTTCGAAACTTGATAATGCTTTACAAGAGAAGGATGAGATTTCAAATGAAAGAGACTCCTTGAAATCCCAACTTGATCTTACCCTAATGAAAACAAAATCTTAAAAAGTAAAATTGATTGTGATGAAGTTTTGAAGAAAAATGAAGTTCTATCTTCAAAACTTGTTTTTGTTTAAAAGAAAATGATTCTTTGAAAAACAAAATTATTTCTATTTCAAAGGAATTAGATTTAATTTCTAATGAAAATATTTCTTTGAAAAATGATTTAGATATTCATGTTTGTCATGCTAGTGTAGCTTCATCATCTAGCATACCTATTGTATGCTTCACTTTATCTTCAAGTATTAAAATGATATTTGTGTATTGAAGAAAAGTGTTGATTGTTTGGGCTCCAATTTGAGCCAATGTGCCATGAGCCACATGCGGTTGGAATCCATGTTTCGTAAGAAACATGCTCCTTCTATGCATGCACACAAATCACGACATACACATGCTCCTCATGTTCATACACATAACACTATGTATGCTCATGTGTACACTTTTACACATTGTGAACGTAAGGGCCACCTTACAAAATTTTGCTTTGATAGAATTAATGATTCAAATTTTGCAAATAGATTTGTTTGGGTTAGGAAAGAAGCTAACCCCCATGGACCCAAAAGAGTATGGATACCAAAATTTACTCCTATTTTATTTGATGTTGGTGTGGGCTCTCACATGACGTGAGATGCGTTGGTGCCTTGAGGTGAATGCGTTCCGAGCTAAATAGTGAAAATTTTGGATGCATCACTTTCAAGGAGAGTTTGGTGGAAGGACCACCATGATTTGGAGATATAAGAGATGAGCCCTCTTGGTTTTGGTAATTATCTCTTACTCCCATTTAGTTTACATGATATCATTATTGATTTTAGCATGTCATATTTTAATGCTCATTATGCCATATACCATGATAATTAGACTTATGACATACATATATAGTATGAGATAAACACCCATGTTTATATGCACTTATATTTAGTGTTCTCACTATGCTTTAGCTATTGTGTAAATCATAACTCTAATAGCATGTGCATCTACATAATGATCATATTGGTTTTTGTTTACGATTTTTCATACTTCATGCTTTGATTATATGTTTGGATGCAGCGTTCATTAAAACTTGTGTCAATATTTGTACAACTAGTGAACCACAAATAGATTATTATATGTTTGTACTTGATTGCTCATTTGTACCCACTGATGAACTAATATAGCCTAGTTTTGATGATTCTCGCATTTCAACTTGTATTCCCTATATTTGGACATGTTTTTCATAGATATGTGTTTAGCTTCATGTATATGTCAATTTTATCAAAACTTTAAGATATACATACCCTTGAGTCATTTGCGTTTCATGCAAAATTTCTTTATAGACTCAATTGTGTTTGGATATATATGTATACTTCTAGTTTAGACATAACATACATATGCTTTGAAGTTTGAATTATTTTGATGAAAATTGAATTTTCATTTTTTCATGTTTATAAAGAAATTTCATAATTGAGCTTTATTACCTATTCCCATGATTTCGTTGGTTACATAATTCTTACACTCACATTATTCTTATTTCCTCATGATTTTTGTTTTCATGAGCTTTATATGTGCTTTATAGACCTTGAGTGTCGATGATCGTGTTACATACATGTTTTTCATGGAATATATTCATGTTTTATTCCTTACTTGAAGGATTTCATACTATTTTTCAAAATTATCATAAAACTAGTTGTGTATATCTTCATTTTGAAAGTATTTTTCAATTATGCTAAAATTATTTTCAAACTTATTTTTGAAAACCCCTTCCATCGAAGGGCGGATGGATGGGCGACCATGCCTTGTATGCTGAAATTGAAAATCTATTTAAACTTGTGCATGAAAGGGAGGTATTTATGAGTTATACACTTGATCCTCATCATATTTTCTATTAGTATCTCAATTGATTTTTTTTTTTGTATATTCATATTTTATTTTCTATATATGTATGCTTCAAACTTCAAATAGTATCAATTTCGATTGGTATTTACATTTTCATATATGTGTGTGTGTGTGTGTGTGTGTGTGTGTGTGTGTGTGTGTGTGTGTTTGATGTGCTTACTATATCTTTACATCTTAAAGCACAAATTATGTTTATGCTAAGCTTGATTTAGTCCATAATGACAATTATTTTTCAATTGGTATCTCATACAAGCTTATACATTATTTTTATTGGTATTTTATAAAGGGGAAGAAAATTCTTGTTTTATCTTTCAAATTGTTATCTTTCAATAGAATTCATTTTCAATTGATATCTTACTCTCACTCTTTATGATGAAAAATACTTTGTTTTTGTATATGCTAACATTTTTAATATTGGTATCATGTTTCATTTTACATTGGTATCTATATTGATATGAGTTATGCTTACCTAAATCAATTTGGTTTTTACTTTCAATTAGTATCAAAAGCTTACAAGACATTTTCTTTTGGTATCAAGTTACTTTGAAATTGATTGTTACTTTCAATTGGTATGATACAATGTGTCATTTTCAATTGGTATCAAATTTACAAGGCTTTTTTTTAAATTGGTATCAAGATTTCCTATATAAATATATCTTTCAATTGGTATCAAAAATATACAATGTATCATTTTCTATTGGTATCAAAATTTACAAGATTTTTTTAAATTGGTATCAAGATATTTTCACATTGGTATCTCTTAGTATCTTAAAATTTTTATTTACTTTCAATTGGTATCTTCAAAATGTTTTGTTTATTTTCAATTGGTATCATAAATTGGTATCATGATGCTTTGATGTATACCTTCATCCTAAATTGATATAGCTTTCAATTGGTATCATAATATTTTGATTTGTATTGCTTATATGTAAGGGAAGCTTAACATCTTATCTATATATAGATTCATGTTGAGTGTATTTCATATTAAAGTGATTGACTTTTCTTTGGTATGTAGTACACGTGTGTAGTAGGAGTTTCACATTTCCTTTTATATATTGCATATTATGCTTTATGTGGTTAGGGTTTAGTCATCTCTTTTTATATATATGCATATATGCAAGGGGCGTTAACTTAACGTCTCTCCTCTTCATAAATAAATATCACATATATATCTTTATTGTTGATTTGTTTTTCACCCCTTTGTTGATGATTGACAAAAAGGGGGAGAGAAATTCGGAGAATGTTTTTGAGTTTATATGCATGTTTAGAAATTCAGAGAATGATTTTGAGTTTATATGCATGTTTACTTACAATTGATATCATGTATGCATGTTTATTTTCACAATTGATATCGAGCATATATATTTTTGTTTATGCAAAAGGGGAGAAGTATTCTTCACTTATGCATGTTTGTGTCTTTATTTTTTTTACTATGAAGATTAACTTTATCCATGCATATATAACTCCATGAGTTTTGTCATCAACAAAAAGGGGGAGATTGTTGGCCCAGAGGCCCTTCACTCTAGTTTTGATGATGATTAACTCATGTAGTTGTAGTTTACTAATAATCTTGTGATATTTAGTTTCAGATATTTGATCAAGATATTAGTAGGTGATTAGCTCCAACAAAGTGTTTTGAAGCTCTCACATGTTGATTCAAGAGCTCGAGCATAAAATCGCATCTAGTACTTGGTTGGAGTCAAGCTCCTTGGATCGTGTTTGGATCGAGTCGGCTTGGAGACAAGAAGACTTCAGTATTGTGTTTAGTATGTTTATTTAGATCATTGTAAAGATTAGATTTTATGGGATTTATGTGATTTTATGGGATTTAATTAGAATTAAAATATCAAGTTTTTAAATCTTAAAAACCCAGCCAGATTGCGCTGGCGGTCGACTGGATGGTTGACTGGACCAAGAGCTGATCGACCAGCACGGTCGACCGATGTGTACGAGGACGTGCACATGGCCAGCCCACTTGGCCGATCGACCGCGAAGTCGACCGACTGAGAGCACCCCACTCTCGGGTGGGGGTCGGTCGACCGGGCGGTCAACCGTTGGCTAGGCATGATGACCGGGCGATCGACCGCAGGCACAACGGTCAGAAAATTGACCGTTGGCTGGTCGATCGGCCGGTCGACCAGAAGGGCAAAAATGCCCTTTCTTGCTACCAATGGGTAGATTTTTTGTGGGCTATAAATACCCACTTCTTTGGGCTGTTTTAGCTAACAATTTTAAGAGCAAAAATCCTGATCTTCTTAAGTGTTTTAGCTACAAGTTTTAAAAGAGTTTTTTGGGTTTAAAAGATCAACCTTTATTTGTTTTAAAGGGTTAGAAAAATCAAAGAAAAATAGAGTCTTTGGGAATTGGTTTTAATTCTTCATTTCTATAGCTATTTAGAAGTTTTCCCAAGAGTTTTTCTTTGTGATTTTATTTTTTAAACTCTTTGTTTTTCTCACACTTGAGCTATCATATATATCCTATCTATTAGGATATATTTTGTGAGAAAATTGGTTTGTGGTTGTTGATACTACCAAGAGTTATAAACCCTCCTTACTTTGTGATATCCCTCTAGTGAGAGGTGATTATATTGTTATTCCTTTAGTGAGAGGTGATTGTGGAGGTTGTGTTAGTATCCCTCTTAGTGAAGAGGTGATTGTTAGAGTTGTGGCTTTGAGCCTTATCCCTTTAGTGAGAGGTTGATCTTGTTTTGACCAAGTGCCCATCCCTCTGAGTGTAGAGGTGATAGTTGTTGTGCCTTGCCTCTTGTGTAGAGGTTGTATTGTTGGAGAGAGGAGTTGTGTACTCCCAGTTTGTATTACCCAAATTCTCAGTGGAGATTCTGTTGGCCCTAAGGCCCATCACTCTAGTTTTGATGATGATCAACTCATGTAGTTATAGTACTAATGATCTTGTATTTAATTAGTCTCAGATTTATGATCAAGATCTTAGTTGGTGTTTAGCTTCAACAAAAGATTTAAAGTCAAGTTTTGGAGCTAACACGGTTTGATTCAAGAGCTTGTGCATCAAGACCACATCAAGTACTAAAGAGGAGTCTAGCTCTTTAGATCAAGTTTGGACCAAGTCAAGAGGAGAAGAAAACTTCAAGTGAAGACCTTCAAGATCAAGACTTGAGTCTAGGTTTGTTTTAGTTAAGATTTTATTTTTAGTTAAAATGTAAAGGATAGAATAGTTGGTGGATTGTTCAAGTATACCACACACACACACTATTGATTTAGATGAGTTTTCATAAAAGGATTTTCATTTTGAAAAAATACCGGTTTAATTTTTGGAATTCAAAGTATACATGTATTTAACCAAACTTATTTTAGAGCTTAATGTCAAAAACATAGATATTTCATCATGTATGTGTAGTAAATCATATCCATACACTCTAAGCTTTAAAAGAGTTTAAAATATCTTGTTTTTGTATTTGGAGAAGTTTTAGAAAAGTCTATTTGGAAAAATACAGTTTTTATTTTTAGCCAAAATTTTTAAGTTACAAAAATAGTTCAAAATGTTTGTAACATGTCTTGATTTTACTCAAACATGTTTGTTTATCAAAGTATAATATTGAACCTATTTTTTTTCGTAAATTTATGAGATTTTATTTAAGCTAAAAACAACCTTTTAATCCCTAAATTAGTTCTGTCTGGCTTCTGCCGGTCGACCGGGCCGGTCGACCGAGTTAGGAGTCGGTCGATCGACGTGCACAAACGTTCACGCCAGTTCTGGCTGGAGGGCCGGTCGACCGACCAGGTCGATTGCCAGAGAGCTTCTGCTCTCTGGAAAAGCCCCGGTCGACCGGCAGAGAGTGTCTGCTCTCTGTTCCAGGCCTCGGTCGACCGGGCCGGTCGACCGCTGGGCCAACGGTCAGATTTTTGACCGTTGGCGGTCGATCGGGCCGGTCGACCGACAGCAGTCCAGAACTGCTGACTGGACCCCAACGGCTAGTTTTCCCTCGGCCTATAAAATGGGGGTTTCTTGGACTGTTTTAAGTAAGATTTGAGGAGAGTTTTAAACCTAGTTTTTTCCTTCTATTTCAGAGTTTTCTCCACTTATTTGAGAGCAAATATTTTCAATTAAAAGGAGAGTTTATCAAGAGTTTTCAAAAGTGATTTTCTTGTGTTTTTCACCACAACTTCCATCCTTGTTTTTCTCACAAAAACTTGAGCTATCCATTGCTATATCTATAGGAGTGTTATTGTGAGAGTAATTTTAGGTGATCAAAGTGTTGTGATCACCAAAGTTCTCATTCTTGTTTTTGAGGAGGCGGACTTGTGGGTTCGCGTTGTTTCGGTTCTAGTGAGAACTCGGTGTTTGAGGTGCAGCCTCGGCGAGCTAGTGGGTTTGCAGTGTGTTCTTGCGGGAACAAGAAGGGACTAGAGAGTCCAAAGAGCTTTAAGGTGTTACGACACCAAGTGATCCGGTGGGATCGATTTTAGTGAAAATTCTTCATAGTGTTGAAGGCTGGGACGTAGAGCAAGTGTGCTCAAACTCGAAACAAATCTCCCGTGTTTGCGATTTTCTCTCTCTATCTCTTACTTATCTTTATATCTGGCATATTAATATTGTCTTTATCTTTATATGTTTGATATATTGTGTGCTTATTATCTTATGCTTGGGGATTGTTTGCTAACACTTGTATTCAACTAAGAGAGCCAACGCGGTACCTCAACTCTTATTTAGAGGAATCTTGAGGAGTTAGTCCAGAGTCCTTCACGGGGAATCCGGCTACACACTTGTGTTATACTTGGTATTTAGTTTAAGAAGTTTGAGTTTGCATTAATAAGTTTTTAATTCCGCATTAATTAACCATTAGATTAGCTAGTCACCTATTCACCCCCTCTCGGTGATTACAATTGGTATCAGAGCCACGTGCTCTTGATCTGGGTCTAACAACCTAGAGTTAAAGAAACTCATTTTATAGCTAATCACAATATTTGTACACACACCATGGATTTCATGTCACCTCCCACCTTTGACATTCTTAACATCCAACTTGGAAGGTTAAGATGTCCTTATACCTCAAAGCCCTAGGTATTCATGTTTATTTTGCCACTACTAGAGATTCTTATTGTTTAAATGACAAAATATTGAGGCTAATGTAAAAGCCATCCATGCTATGAAGAGTACCCTAAATGATACTTATTTATCTAGGGTTGCTAATCTTGATTCGGCTTTTGTAGTTTGGAAAACCATCATCTCCTTAGCAAAAAAAGAACAATATTATGCGGGGAGCGACTCGGATGTTGGAAGTGAGGCTTCCAACGTGTGATACATGGTCCAAGGGGATAACCCCTTGAGGTAAACACCAAATCCGAGGTAGAAGAGGATGTTGATATACCTTATAATGAACTAGCATCATTTTGTCAACAACTCTTAGAAAAATATGAACTGCTTAAAGAGATAATAAGAAAATGAAAAACAAATTTGATGCCATGTTAAATGAAAAAGATTCTTTACAAGAGAAATTTGAAAATGTTTCAAAAGAAAATGAAAGTTTGAAAAATGAAAATATTTCCTTGCTTTCTAAATTGAATGATTTGTGTGAAGGAAATAATGCTTTGAAAAATGAAATCATTTTGTGGAAATATAAAAAGAAGTTGCCTTGAATGAAAATAACTCTTTAAAAAGAAAAGTTATTTCAAAAGAAAAGAAAATTTTTCTAAAAAGAAAAAGAATAATGATTCTCAATCTCACCATATTTTACATGCCACTATTAATCAAAATGAGATTAAATTTTTGAAAAATAAAATAGATTGTTTGAGCTCAACTTTGAGCAATTGTACATTTAACATAAAAGATTGGAATGCTTATTTCAAAAGAAACAAGTTCCCCATATTCATGCACAACACCCACATCATGAATATGCACACTTTGCACGTCATGATAACACTCATACACATATCATCCTAGAGTGTACAAGTGTAAACATTGCGGCCGCAAAGACCATTTAGCAAGATTTTGTTATGATAGAATTAATTCTTTAATTTTGCTAAAAAGAATGTTTGGTTCCTTACAATGCTAACCCTCGTGGACCCAAAAGAAAATGGGTACCAAAATCTCCACCTTTTGTATTTGATGTAGGTGCGGGCTCTCACAAAATGTGAGAGAGTTGGTGCCTTGATGGTGGATACACATGGACTTGATGGACACACATTTAATGCACCGTTATCAAGGAGGTTTGGTGGACAACCACCATGTTTTGAAGATTTGAAGTATAGTTCTTTGTTTGGTAACTATCTCTAAAACTCCTAAGTTTATTTACATGCTTTCATTTGATGATTTTTAGCATGTTTGTTTTTATGATTGTGCTTCATGTGGTAAATACTAGTTTAGATGTAGTTTTTGTCAAAACTTGTGTATATACATGTACAAGTAGTGAGCAACATTTGATTCATATACGTTTGCACTTCATTGTTCATTTGTATTTACTACATGCACATGTATAGCCTAGTTTTTGATGATTCCTCATTTACACTTGTTTTGCCTATTTACATGTTTTACTTCATGTATATGCATTTCTATTCAAATCTAATAAATATACATGTATGAAAGTACACCTAGAGGGGGGGTGAATAGGTGTATGGCAAATCTAATGAACAAAATGCGAAAATTAAAAACTTAATACAATAACACTTAATGCAACCAACGAGTGTAGCCGAATTCTCAGTGAAGGGCTCTAGACTAACTCCTCTTGATTCCTCTGAATAAGAGTTGAGGTGCTATATGAAGCTCTCATGGTTAAACACAATGAGGCACACACAAAAAAATCAAGCATATAATATTAATGAAAATATGAAATGATGCAAGGCACAATATAAAAGAGAGAGAGAGAGAGAGAGTTAGACTAAATGGATCAAACGCAAAATACGGATTGTTTTGAGGTTCGAGCACACAGCTCTGCATCCCCGCCTTCACAGAGAAGGATTT
>JAVJIF010000455.1:0-126476 GCA_038442645.1 Agave tequilana
GGAAGCGTCTCGAAGCCAGACGGAGCCCCGGACCAAACCAGGAAGCTCCCTCCCTATATTGCCGCGGATCCACGGCAAAGGAGTGGAGCCACGCGTCGATTTTCGACGCGTGGCCCCGTCTCGTCTTCTGGAAGCCTCCTGGGCCTATAAATATCCCTGCATTCAGCCAAATCGAAAGCAGTCTTCATTTTTAGGAGTAGGTGCAGGTTTAGGAGAGATTTAGTGTAGTGTAGGTGCTTTTCATTTCTCTTCTCTTGTATTTTCATTTGTTTTTTAGATCATTATAGTAGGGCTGAGTGATTTCTAGAGAGAGTGATGGATTGATGTATAATAGAGTGACACTCTATGTAAAGATGCCTCCTTTCTCTTCAATGTAATCTCCTTCATCTTCTACATGATTTCTTGCTAACTTTTCTTCTCATGGCAATCTAACTACTAACCACTAACCATCTAACCACTTACTTGATAATCCACATGAATCGAGTAGCCTCTACAAGGCCTTGTTCTTGCAAGAGCCATTGATGGCAAAAGATGATGGGTTCTAACATCTAACTTGCTAACTTGCTAACTTGCTAACCAAGCTAACTCTCTTTTATTTCATGCTTTCTTTTAATTGTTGATGAGTTGAAGCTTGTATTAGCTTGTTCTTGATGCAATGTTTTGATTGTGATGAACCATCCATGAGCCATGCTTTGTATCGTCTCTTGAAGCCAAGGATTGTGATGGCCGAGGATCAAAATGTGAGGCAACTATCATGAAGAGGTTAGCATGGTTAGTGGAGCATTTAGTAGTTAGTAGCCATGAGTTTCTTTTATCTTGTTTTGGAAATCGTTTTCCAAATTCTTTCTATCATTTTCTTCGTTGTTTATCGCCTTCTTAGTTTACCTTTGTTCCATCTTCTTTTCTATTCATTTTCAAACCACTTCTATTTTGTTTTCACTTCGCCGTTTTCATCGCTCTCCTCACCTACCACATTCTAGATTTTCTTTTCTTTTCTTTTTCATTCTTTATCATTCTTTCAACAAAGAAGAACTGTTAACAAAAGACGTGAATAGAAACTGTTAATGCTTCTATTGCCTCCCTTCCCTGTGGATACGACCCGTTGAGCCAATGCTATAACGGAAGTATCGAGGGTACATTAGCACATTCGAGCTTTTCATCGATTTCACATAATACACAATTTGAGTGCTAGTTCCGCCCCAATCAAAAATGGCACCGTTGTCGGGGAAGGGAATGGTTTTGTTTTCACGTTTTTGTTAACATTGTCTTCTCTGTTTTGGTGTGCAGGGCAATATTTACAGGTGCTTCATATTGCAGAACATAAACTAGCTTTGTATCTCCCTGCTCTTGAAAGCAGGGCCCCAGCTTCTAAAGAAACGCCGCGCAACCGCGACAGTTGCCGCGAAAACGCGGCCATTTTGTGAACATTGTATATCTTGTTGTGCTGGGATGTGTGAATTGTAATAGCTAGTAGATTTTTACTGCTATCTTCTTGCTTTGATTGCCTACACACCATAATAAGTAAAAGAACTAAATATGGTATTTGGACGCTTTTAAAATGGTTTAGACATTTGCATTTAGGCACGTGTCAATTCAATTCCAATATACTGTATTTTGTTCTGTTGTTATGATCTGGATGGAGATGTACATATGGCATTGCATATAGCATAGGACAAACACGTGGGTGATTTATCGCTTTGTGTTATATTCTTGTCTATATTGCACACTTGCACGAATTGAAATTAAAGGCAAAACCCAAACAAGATAAGGTGGGATTTAATCACCCTTCCTTAGCCCAAAAATCTCTCCCCACTCACACAACCCAAGCCCTAATAAAATTTGAATAGACGTTGGCCCCTAGGGACATCTAGGTCAGGTCAACCCTCCTATTGGCTTGGTTTTGATTTTTCTTTTCTTTTTGTTTGTTGTTTGATTTTTCATTTTGTTTGTGATTGTTTGTGAAATGGCATTCAATAATAACAATTCTTTCAATCCGAATATGAATCCATATTTCACACCACCCCATTTGATTCAGATAATTCCAACCCGACGTTTTACAATATGCACCAACCAAATACACCGGTTGGCCTTATCCGAATCAATACAACCCATACCCACATTCTTATGACTATAATTTCCAAAATAATTTCAACTCGTCACAGAGTCAATGGGGATTCACTTCCCCGAGTTTAATTATCAACCTCCTTGTCCCTTATGTCCCCTTGTCCCACAATTTACACAATATTCATTCCCCGATTTCGCTTCTTATACTCTTTTTTCTGCACCTCCATTGAAGAAAAATCTGAGTTACAAAAGAGTTTAGAAGCCAATCTACAAAGGGCCGAGCAACAACTTCAAGAAACATTGGCCTCTCCATTTCACAGTATTTTTAAGAGTCTTACTCAGTTCCACCTCTTCATAATGAACAACCATCTGTCCTGAAAACGAGTAAAGAACTCTTGTGTGAGTCTAAGCTTCAATCTCACAACTTTTTGACTCACATTATTCACAAAATTTCCAAAACTAAGATTCTTATACTCCTATTATGGAGCAACCACTTGAAAATACATCAAGTCTAGAAAAGAGTATAGAAATCTTGGAGGAGTCTTTATTACAATATCAAAATCACATGCCGAGTCTGTCAATAGATTGGAAACACAATTGAGTCAATTGGTTAACATTTATAAGAATGAGGAAACTCTATTTTATCAACCTTTGACCAATTCAGCTATGCCAAAACTCAATTGATCTGACCCAAGACTCTTGTTATTTTGGAAATCAAGATTCAATTTCAGCACCCCACCTGAACTTGTCCAAACTTTAGATCCCATTGACATTTTGGCAAGTTATCCATTTCTTGAAATTAAACTTGAGCATAAATATGTTCACGAACCTCAAATTAGTGATTCAATTCTACTTCCTGATTCAATTATGACTCCGTGTCTTCACCTGATTGCAATCCTTTTCCCGAGTCAGTATTGGATCCTGTACCAATCCATTGTGAAATTGAATCACCAATATCTTATGATGATCATATTGAACTTGATCAATTTCATACTTTTGAAAGTCCCATTGATAAATTGGCAAGTTCTCATTTTGTGGAATTGAACTCAATGAGGAATGTGACTTTCCCTCAAATTTGTGATCCAGTTCAAATTCCTGAATCATTATTGACTCCTGTTATATTACCCAATTTGAGTAACATTTTAGAGTCAATTTTGATTTCCATACCTGCCATTTCTGAACTTGAATCACCAATCTTAGAAAGTCACATTCCTCATGGGGAAATTGTGGACTTGAGTTTCAATTTCTTGATTTGGACCCACTTCCTGAACTGATATTGACTCCCGAACCTTTACTTGATTTAAGTCATTTTCCTGAGTCGGTATTAGTTCATGTGCTTCCTGAGTCCAAATCAATCATTCCATTCTGGGACAAGGGTGTTGATAAATTTGACTCCGAAATTATTTTGAAAATTTGGAAATTAGATGGGGTAAAACTCTTAATAAAATCATTCATACATATATCTTTCTAGTGGGTTGTATCATGGAGGTTTCTGGTGGGTTCCTCCGGACTCCACGCAAAAATGATTGGGCTGCATTTCATGGACCAATCAGACCGCCACCGGAACCACCACCTTGAGGTGATTTTTCCTTCCCTCTCTATTTGTTTCATGCATACATATATCACGATGCATTGAGGACAATGCATGAGATAAGTGTAGGGGAGGGTTTACTAACTTAGAGTTTTTTTAGATTTTCTTTCTTTTACACTTCTTTTAGGATACTTTTAGAAATCTTCCCTTTTGTATAGAAATTTTCTCTTTCTTTAAAAACTTTTTGAAATAAGAGATAAAGTTTTAATCTATTTTTAAGAAAATTAAGATGATCTTAGTAATTAAGGAAGCCTAATTATGACATCTTAACCTAGTTGAAATAATGGATCTTTTTTAAAATTATAGGCTAAGTAAGATAAATTGGGGAGATAATTTTCTTGAATATTTTGCCTTAGATAATATACACTTCACACTTACACATTTTGGGATGGAAACAAAGACCTAAAATGCCATTAAAAAAAAAAGCAAATAAAAAAATATATGTGAATAAAATATCACTTATTAAGCTGGATAATTATGCCTCAAGAAGCATGATTATTCACGCCTAACGGTGGTCAAAAGAAAACATCACTTATTAAGCTGGATAATTATGCCACAAGAAGTATGATTGTTCACGCCTAAGGTGGTCAAAAAATTAAATAATCCCCCTTAGTTTTGTGGCCTTGTTTACTCGAGTCCTTAAACCCGAGGGATGTTTTCTCATCTGGTGCCCTAAAACCGTCTGGTCTGGGAGTCATCGGTTATAGGCTCATTACATGGGTGAACTAGAAGCCTAAGAAGACTAAGGGAAGAAAAAAAAGAGAAAAAAAAAGAAAAAAGAAAAAAAGAAAAAGAAAATATATATATGAATAAATGGCTTGATGGTTGGAGTTGAAATCCCAGAAATCTTCATTATCACAAAGTGCATATTATCGAGGTTTTTTGAAGGATAAAATATTCAATCCAATTTTGAATTCTTACTTTAATTGAAGACAAGATCCTGCATAGAGAATAAGTTTAAGAAGAATATTTTTGGTGGACTTATGACCTTAGATCACTTATATTTTTTGCAAAAATATTTCGTAAACTTGTCTCACTTTCAAAATGCATTTTCAAAATACTAACATTTGTTTTCTTTCTTTATAGATTTTGTGGGTGCAATCCGCTGAAAACCCTCAGGAGACCACTCCTCCTCTAGGGTAACCTAGAGGTTTAACGGCTTGTTGCACACGCTCAGTGCAATCGCGTCACCTGCGAAAGTGGTGTAATAACATCTGTAGTATAGTTTTCTTTTCTTGTTTTGCTCGGACTAGCAAAGAATAAGTGTGGGGGTGTGATTAGTCTACAATTGTGCATTATTTGTCGCATTCTCTCACCGCTTTATGAATAAATTGTCGGTCTTAATCGTGTTTTGGTCTTTATTGCAGGTAGATCCAAGGTTCAAGGGCAAAGATGTAATAAGAGCTTAATGAAACCCAATTAGGGTAATTAAATCCACATTACTTGGAGGCCAAGTAAGGGATTATCTAGAAGATACATTGAACCTAACCTCTTGCGCACATCAGACGGATCTGCGGACGAAATTACCCAAGAAGGAATATACCAGGAAGCATCTCGAAGCCCGACGGAGCCCCGGACCAAAACCAGGGAGCTCCTTCCCTGGTTTTTGCCGCGGATCCGCGGCAAAGGAGTGGAGCCACGCGTCGATTTTCGACGCGTGGCCCCGTCTCGTCTTCTGGAAGCCTCCTGGGCCTATAAATATCCTGCATTCAGCCAAACCGAAAGCAGTCTTCGTTTTTAGGAGTAGGTGCAGATTTTAGGAGAGATTTAGTGTAGTGTAGGTGCTTTCCATTTCTCTTCTCTTGTATTTTCATTTGTTTTTAGATCATTGTAGTAGGGCTGAGTGATTTCTAGAGAGAGATAGTGAGGGATTGATGTAATAGAGAGTGACACTCTATGTAAAGATGCCTCCTTTCTCTTTCAATGTAATCTCCTTCATCTTCTACATGATTTCTTACTAACTTTTCTTCTTATGACAATCTAACTACTAACCACTAACCATCTAACCACTTACTTGATAATCCACATGAATCGGGTAGCGCCTCTACAAGGCCTTGTTCTTGCAAGAGCCTTGATGGCCAAAGATGATGGGTTCTAACATCTAACTTTTTACTTGCTAACTTTCTAACCAAGCTAACTCTCTTTTATTTCATGCTTTTTTTAATTGTTGATGAGTTGATGCTTGTATCAGCTTGTTCTTGATGCAATGTTTTGATTGTGATGAACCATCCATGAGCCATGCTTTGTATCGTCTCTTGAAGCCAAGGATTGTGATGGCCGAGGATCAAAATGTGAGGCAACTATCATGAAGAGGTTAGCACGGTTAGTGGAGAATTTAGTAATTAGTAGCCATGAGTTTTCTTTTATCTTGTTTTAGAAATCGTTTTCCAAATTCTTTCTATCATTTTCTTCGTTATTTTCATCGCCTTCTTAGTTTACCTTTGTTCCATCTTCTTTTCTATTCATTTTCCAAACCACTTCTATTTTGTTTTCACTTCGCCGTTTTCATCGCTCTCCTCACCTACCACATTCTAATTTTCTTTTCTTTTCTTTTTTATTCTTTATCATTCTTTCAACAAAGAAGAACTGTTAACAAAGACGTGAATAGAAACTGTTAATGCTTCTATCGCCTCCCTTCCCTGTGGATACGACCCGTTGAGCCAATGCTATAACGGAAGTATCGAGGGTACATTAGCACATTCGAGCTTTTCATCGATTTCACATAATACACAATTTTGAGTGCTAGTTCCGCCCCGATCAAAAAATGGCACCGTTGCCGGGAAGGGAATGGTTTTGTTTTCACGATTTGTTAACATTGTCTTTCTGTTTTGGTGTGCAGGGCAATATTTACAGGTGCTTCATATTGCAGAACATAAACTAGCTTTGTATCTCCCTGCTCTTGAAAGCAGGGCCCCAGCTTCTAAAGAAACGCCGCGCAACCGCGACAGTTGCCGCGAAAACGCGGCCATTTTGTGAACATTGTATATCTTGTTGTGCTGGGATGTGTGAATTGTAATAGCTAGTAGATTTTTACTGCTATCTTTCTTGCTTTGATTGCCTACACACCATAATATGTAAAAGAACTAAAATACGGTATTTGGATGCTTTTAAAACGGTTTAGACATTTGCATTTAGGCACGTGTCAATTCAATTCCAATATACAGTATTTTGTTCTGTTGTTGTGATCTGGATGGAGATGTATATATGGCATTGCATATAGCATAGGACAAACACGTGGGTGATTTATCGCTTTGTGTTATATTCTTGTCTATATTGCACACTTGCACGAATTGAAATTAAGGCAAAACCCAAACAAGATAAGGTGGGATTTAATCACCCTTCCTTAGCCCAAAAATCATCTCCCCACTCACACAACCCAAGCCCTAATAAAATTTGAATAGACGTTGGCCCCTAGGGACATCTAGGTCTAGGTCAACCCTCCTATTGGCTTGGTTTTGATTTTTCTTTTCTTTTGTTTGTTGTTTGATTTTTCTTTTTGTTTGTGATTGTTTGTGAAATGGCATTCAATAATAACAATTCTTTCAATCCGAATATGAATCCATATTTCACACCAACCCCATTTGATTCGGATAATTCCAACCCGGCGTTTTACAATATGCACCAACCAAATACACCGGTTGGCCTTATCCGAATCAATACAACCCATACCCACATTCTTATGACTATAATTTCCAAAATAATTTCAACTCGTCACAGAGTCAATGGGGATTCACTTCCCCCGAGTTTAATTATCAACCTCCTTGTTCCTTATGTCCACCTTGTCCACAATTTACACAATATTCATTCCCCGATTTCGCTTCTTATACTCCTTTTTCTGCACCTCCCATTGAAGAAAAATCTGAGTTACAAAAGAGTTTAGAAGCCAATCTACAAAGGGCCGAGCAACAACTTCAAGAAACATTGGCCTCTCCAATTTCACAGTATTTTCAAGAGTCTTACTCAGTTCCACCTCTTCATAATGAACAACCATCTGTCCTGGAAACAAGTAAAGAACTCTTGTGTGAGTCTAAGCTTCAATCTCACAACATTTTTGACTCACATTATTCACAAAATTTCAAAAATCAAGATTCTTATACTCCCATTATAGAGCAACCACTTGAAATACATCAAGTCTAGAAAAGAGTATAGAAATCTTGGAGGAGTCTTTATTACAGTATCAAAAATCACATGCCGAGTCTGTCAATAGATTGGAAACACAATTGAGTCAATTGGTTAACATTTATAAGAATGATGAAACTCTATTTATTAACCTTTGACCAATTCAGCTATGCCAAACTCTATTGATCTGACCCAAGACTCTTGTCATTTTGGAAATCAAGATTCAATTTTAGCACACCCACCTGAACTTGTCCAAACTTTAGATCCCATTGACATTTTGGCAAGTTATCCATTTCTTGAAATTAAACTTGAGCATAAATATGATCACGAACCTCAAATTAGTGATTCAATTCTACTTCCTGATTCAATTATGACTCCGGTGTCTTCACCTGATTGCAATCCTTTTTCGAGTCAGTATTGGATCCTGTACCAATCCATTGTGAAATTGAATCACCAATATCTTATGATGATCATATTGAACTTGACCAATTTCATACTTTTGAAAGTCCCATTGATAAATTGGCAAGTTCTCATTTTTGTGGAATTGAACTCAATGAGGAATGTGACTTTGACCCTCAAATTTGTGATCCAGTTCAAATTCCTGAATCATTATTGACTCCTGTTATATTACCCAATTTGAGTAACATTTTAGAGTCAATTTGATTTCCATACCTGCCATTTCTGAACTTGAATCACCAATCTTAGAAAGTCACATTCCATCATGGGGAAATTGTGGACTTGAGTTTCAATTTCTTGATTTGGACCCACTTCCTGAACCGATATCGACTCCCGAACCTTTACTTGATTTAAGTCATTTTCCTGAGTCGTATTAGTTCATGTGCTTCCTGAGTCCAAATCAATCATTCCATTCTGGGACAAGGGTGTTGATAAATTTGACTCCGAAATTATTTTGAAAATTTGGAAATTAGATGGGGTAAAACTCTTAATAAAAATCATTCATACATATATCTTTCTAGTGGGTTGTATCATGGAGGTTTCTGGTGGGTTCCTCCGGACTCCACGCAAGAATGATTGGGCTGCATTTCATGGACCAATCTGACCGCCAACGGAACCACCACCTTGAGGTGATTTTTCCTTCCCTCTCTATTTGTTTCATGCATACATATATCACGATGCATTGAGGACAATGCATGAGATAAGTGTTGGGGAGGGTTTACTAACTTAGAGTTTTTTAGATTTCTTTTTTTTTACACTTCTTTTAGGATACTTTTAGAAATCTTCCCTTTTGTATAGGAATTTTCTCTTTCTTTAAAACTTTTTGAAATAAGAGACAAAGTTTTAATCTATTTTTAAGAAAATTAAGATGATCTTAAAATTAAGGAAGCCTTAATTATGACATCTTAAACCTAGTTGAAATAATGGATCTTGTTTAAAATTATAGGCTAAGTAAGATAAATTGGGGAGATAATTTTATCTTGAATATTTTGCCTTAGATAATATACACTTCACACTTACACATTTTTGGGATGGAAACAAAGACCTAAAATGCCATTAAAAAAAAGCAAATAAAAAAAATATATGTGAATAAAATATCACTTATTAAGCTGGATAATTATGCCTCAAGAAGCATGATTATTCACGCCTAACGGTGGTCAAAAGAAAACATCACTTATTAAGCTGGATAATTATGCCTCAAGAAGCATGATTGTTCACGCCTAAGGTGGTCAAAAAAATTAAATAATCCCCCTTAGTTTTGTGGCCTTGTTTACTCGAGTCCTTAAACCCGAGGGATTTTTTCTCATCAGGTGCCCTAAAACCGTCTGGTCTGGGAGTCATCGGTTATAGGCTCATTACATGGGTGAACTAGAAAGCCTAAGAAGACTAAGGAAAAAAAAAAGAGAAAAAAAGAAAAAAGAAAAAAGAAAAAGAAAATTATATATGAATAAATGGCTTGATGGTTGGAGTTGAAATCCCAGAAATCTTCATTATCACAAGTACATATTATCTAGATTTTTTGAAGGATAAAATATTCAATCCAATTTTGAATTCTTACTTTAATTGAAGACAAGATCCTGCATAGAGAATAAGTTTAAGGAAGAATATTTTTGTTGGACTTATGACCTTAGATCACTTATATTTTTGCAAAAATAATTCGTAAACTTGTCTCTCTTTCAAAATGCATTTTCAAAATACTAACATTTGTTTTCTTTCTTTATGGATTTTGTGGGTGCAATCCACTGAAAACCCTCAGGAGACAACACTCCTCCTCTAGGGTAACCTAGAGGTTTAACGGCTTGTTGCACACGCTCAGTGCAATCGCGTCACCTGCGAAAGTGGTGTAATAACATCTGTAGTATAGTTTTCTTTTCTTGTTTTGCTCGGGACAAGCAAAAGAATAAGTGTGGGGGTGTGATTAGTCTACAATTCCGCATTATTATGTCGCATTCTCTCACCGCTTTATGAATAAATTGTCGGTCTAAACCGTGTTTTGGTCTTTATTGCAGGTAGATCCAAGGTTCAAGGCAAAGATGTAATAAGAGCTTAATGAAACCCAATTAAGGGTAATTAAATCCGCATTACTTGGAGGCCAAGCAAGGGATTATCTAGAAGATACATTGAACCTAGCCTCTTGCGCACATCAGACGGATCTGCGGACGAAATTACCCAAGAAGGAATATACTAGGAAGCGCCTCGAAGCCCGACGGAGCCCCGGACCAAACCAGGGAGCTCCCTCCCTGGTTTTGCCGCGGATCCGCGGCAAAGGAGTGGAGCCACGCGTCGATTTTCGACGCGTGGCCCCGTCTCGTCTTCTGGAAGCCTCCTGGGCCTATAAATATCCCTGCATTCAGCCAAACCGAAAGCAGTCTTCGTTTTAGGAGTAGGTGCAGATTTTAGGAGAGATTTAGTGTAGTGTAGGTGCTTTTCATTTCTCTTCTCTTGTATTTTCATTTATTTTTAGATCATTGTAGTAGGGCTGAGTGATTTCTAGAGAGAGATAGTGAGGATTGATGTAATAGAGAGTGACACTCTATGTAAAGATGCCTCCTTTCTCTTCCAATGTAATCTCCTTCATCTTCTACATGATTTCTTGCTAACTTTTCTTCTCATGGCAATCTAACTACTAACCACTAACCATCTAACCACTTACTTGATAATCCACATGAATCGGGTAGCCTCTACAAGCCTTGTTCTTGCAAGAGACATTGATGGCAAAGATGATGGGTTCTAACATCTAACTTGCTAACTTGCTAACCAAGCTAACTCTCTTTTATTTCATGCTTTCTTTTAATTGTTGATGAGTTGAAGCTTGTATCAGCTTGTTCTTGATGCAATGTTTTGATTGTGATGACCATCCATGAGCCATGCTTTGTATCGTCTCTTGAAGCCAAGGATTGTGATGGCCGAGGATCAAAATGTGAGGCAACTATCATGAAGAGGTTAGCATGGTTAGTGGAGCATTTAGTAATTAGTAGCCATGAGTTTTCTTTTATCTTGTTTTAGAAATCGTTTTCCAAAATTCTTTCTATCATTTTCTTCGTTATTTTCATCGCCTTCTTAGTTTACCTTTGTTCCATCTTCTTTTCTATTCATTTTCCAAACCACTTCTATTTTGTTTTCACTTCGCCGTTTTCATCGCTCTCATCACCTACCACATTCTGGATTTCTTTTCTTTTCTTTTTCATTCTTTATCATTCTTTCAACAAGAAGAACTGTTAACAAAAGACGTGAATAGAAACTGTTAATGCTTCTATCGCCTCCCTTCCCTGTGGATACGACCCGTTGAGCCAATGCTATAACGGAAGTATCGAGGGTACATTAGCACATTTGAGCTTTTCATCGATTTCACATAATACAAATTTTGAGTGCTAGTTCCGCCCCGATCAAAGTATATACACAAATTTTAATGAAAACTACATCTAAACAAGTATTCACCACATGAAGCACAAAACGAAAACATGCTAACAATATTATCTATGTAAAATCATGTAAACATAAATAGGAGTTTAGAGATATTTACCAAACAAATGCACTATTCTCTAAGTCTCCAAAACATGGTGATTTTCCCACCAAACTTTTTTGATAGCGATGCATCAATTATAGTATCCATCAAGCTCATGCATCCACCACCAAGGCACTAACTCTCTCACGTCATGTGAGAGCCCACCTCTACATAAAACACAAGAAGTGGAGAGTTTTGGTACCCATTTTTTTCTTTTGGGTCCACGAGGGTTAGCATCATATGGAACCCAAACATTTTTATTTGCAAAATTTAGAATTTACCTTATCAAAATAAAACTTTGCTAAATGGCCTTTCCGGCCGTAATGTGTACATTTGTACATTCTAGCATGCACATGAGAATAAGTGTGATCATGATGTGCAAAGTGAGCATATGTGTGCCGTAGGTTATGTGGATGGACATGTCGAGCTTGATTTTTTTGAAACTAGGTTCCAATTTAGAATGATTAAATGCACAATTGCTCAAAGTTGAGCTCAAACAATTTATTCTATTTTTAAAAAATTTAATCTCATTTTTATCAATGGTAGCATGAAGAACATAGCAAGAATGAGGATCAACAACCTTTTTTCTCTTCTTTTGAAACAATTTTTCTTTTCAAAGAGTTTTTCTTTCTAAAACAATTTCTTTTTTTCCACCAAATTATTTTTTTTCAAAGAATTATTTCCTTTGCAAATATCATTTAGAAATATTCTCCTTTTTCAAAGATTCTAATTTTATTAATTTAGAAAACAAGGAAATATTCTCCTTTTTCAAAGATTCATTTTCTTTAGAAATATTTTCCAATTTATTTTGAAAAGAATCTTTTTCTTTTGAAATGGACTCATAATTATTTTTCAATCTTTTATGATCCTTTTTAAGCAAATCATATTTTTCAAGAAGTTGTTGACAAAATGAAGCAAGATCATCATATGACATGTCACATCATTATCAAGCTCGGAGTCGGAGTTTACCTTAAGGGGTTTATCCCCTTGGACCATGTAGCACATGTTGGAAGCATCACTTCCATCATCCGAGTCGCTCCCTGCATAATATTGCTTTTGTTCGCCAAGGAGACTATAGTGTTCCATACTACAAAAGCCGAATCAAAGTTAGCAACCCTATATAAATAATCATCATTTAGGGTACTCTTTAATGCATGGATGGCTTTTGCATTAGCCTCTAAATGTTTGCCATTTAAACAATAAGAATTTTTAATTGTGGAGAGATAAATATGACTTCCTAAGTCTTTGTGGTACATGGACATCTTAACTTTCTATGTTTGGATGTTAAGAATGTCAACAAGGGAGGTGTCTTAAAATTCATGTGTGTGTAAACAAATATTGTGATTGGCTAAAAAATGAGGATCTTTAATCTAGGTTGTTAGACCCAAATCAAGAATACCAAGCTCTGATACCAATTGAAATCACCTAGAGGGGGGTGAATAGGTGACTAGCTAATATAATTACAAATGATGCGAAATTAAAATTATTTATGCAAACTAAAAACTATTAGGCTAAACACAAAGAGTATAACACAGAGTGTAGCCGAATTTTCGGTGAAGGGCTCTAGACTATCTCCTCAAGATTCCTCTAGATAAGAGTTGAGGTGCCGCTATGGCTCTCTTAGTTGAATATAAGTGTGAGTAAAAAATTCCAAGCATATATCAATTTAAGCACAAGATATATTAAGCATATAGATAGATAAGCAATGTAAGCATGCAATATATAAACACAAGTGAGAGATAGAGGAGCAATCGCAAACACGGAGATTTCTTTCGAGCTTCAAGTACCCTTGCTTTACGTCCCTGCCTTCAACACTATAAAGGATTTCCACTAG
The DNA here is from genome assembly GCA_038442645.1 of Agave tequilana. Lineage (NCBI taxonomy): Eukaryota > Viridiplantae > Streptophyta > Magnoliopsida > Asparagales > Asparagaceae > Agave > Agave tequilana. Next base: position 13,570 of record JAVJIF010000455.1, read on the forward strand.
ACTTGATCCTACCAGATCGCTTGGTGCTATAACACCTACAACGAGATCACACTAGAACTCCTTGGACTCACTTGTTCCCGCAAGAACAAACCATGTAAGCAGACTAGCTTGCCGAGGCCGAACCTCTACACCAAGCTCTCACAAGAACTCAAAACAACACGAACCCGCAAGTTCACCTCCTTAAATACAAAATAGAACACTTGGTGATCTAAATACTTTGATCACCTAAAAACACTCTCACAACTCTCCTATAGGATGAATATAGTAATGGAAAGCTCAAGTATGTGTGAGAAAAAGTAGAATAGATTTGTGGCGAAAAACTCAAGAAATATCTTTTACAAAACACTCTTGATAAACTCTCCTTTTGATATGGAAGTTTTAGCTCTAAAATAAGTGGAGATAAATACTTAAAGAGGTAGGAAAAACTAGCTTGAAAACTCTCTAAAATCTTGTATAAAACAGCCAAAATAGCCCCATTTACAGGCCTAAAAAAATAGCCGTTGGGGTCCAACTCGGCAGGAAACTTGTTGTCGGTCGACCGCCTGGTCGACCACCAACGGTCAGATTTTCGACCATTGGGAAAAGCGGTCGACCGGATGGTCGACCCAAAATTGGACATTGACCTATAGGTCGACCGCCCGGTCGACCGGGGCCATTTACAAAGAGCAGAAGCTTTCTAGCGGACGAGCGTAACGGTCGACCGGCCCTTGCCTGTGCACGTTCGTGCACATCGTTGACCGCCTGTCGATCGACTTCTGGTTCAGTTGACCAGTCGGTCGATTACCAGAAAGCCTGGTCAGCAGATGTAAAGGGATTAAAACTTGGTCTTTTTACCTTAAATAAAATCCCAGAAATTTTCATAAATTCTACAAAAATAAGTTCATTAATATACTTTGATATAAAAACATGTTTGATTAAAAATCTTTTCAAAACGTATTACAAATATTTTGAACTATTTTTGTAATATAGAAATTTTCGCCTAAACAAAAATCTGTATTTTTTAAAAACAATCTCCAAATTAAAAAATAATTTTTCAAAATTTCTCCAAATACAAAAACAAGATATTTTAAACACTTTTGAAGCTTAGTGTGTATGGATATGATCCACTACAAATATATGATGAAATTCTATGTTTGTTTTACAATAAGCTCTAAAATAATTTTGATAAAACACATGTCTATTTTGAAGCTTAAAAACCAAAACGGTATTTTCTAAAACAAAGACTCTTTTATGAAAACACATATAAATCTTGTGTGTGAGTGTATATGAACTTGAGCAATCTACCAACTAATCTATCCTTTACATTTTATCTAAAAACAAATCCTGACACTTATAAAAACCCGACACAAGTCTTCTTGAAATCTTCTCTTGAAAATTTTTCTTCCCTTCTTGACTTGGTTCAAACTTTGATCCAATGAGCTAGACTCCTCTTGAGTACTTGATGCAATCTTGATGCGCAAGCTCTTGATTCAATACATGCTAGCTCTAAAACTTGACTTTGAATCCATTATTGAAGCTAAATACCTACTGAGATCTTGTTCAAATATCTGACACTAATTATACACAAGATTATTAGTACTACAACTACATGAGTTAGTCATCATCAAAACTAGTGCGATGGGCCTTTGGGACAACAATTTGGTGTTCAAAGAATCGGCAATACCAAGAGGTGAGTAAAAGTCTGTCCCTAATTTTATTAAAACTGTGACTGACTATTATTAAATAATGATTATAGTCAAGAAAAGATTGATAGTAAGTACATGTGATATTGTTATGCAATTAATAACTATGAATAATAATCAGATAAGGGTTAATTAACACGTTATATCCGGTGAGTAGACTAAACAATGACAAAATGGGGAACCGATAATAGATCGTGGATACTAGTTAATTAATAAGAAATGAATAGAAATAAGCTAAGAATAAATGATCACTTGAGGTATCATTCACAATGAAATTAGAATATAGAACAGTTGTGTTGATATCGGTATAAGCAAAATTCAAAGTTAATACCAGAACTGGATCACGTCAATAATACCGAAATTAATCTCGAAATAATTGAAGATAAGTGTGATATATGAATCTCTATTTAACGAGATACATGTAATGGATATAGTATGATGTGAATAGAATAATAATTGATTTTTTTATAAAGTACATATTGATATGACTAATCCGGATGGAATCAGAACTGATTGTGTTAATTAGTAGCTGTAAACGCAAACTGATAATTGGGGTGACTAGCAATATTGGTTGAGGTATGGGCACTATAAATAACAATGTGATCAAGAAGGTTGAATTTTGGTTAATGTGAATATGAGTTATTGAACCGAGACTATAATAACAATTAGTCTATAAATCTTAATTGAAATGAATAAAATTACTGTTAATTACTAAATGTGATTAGTAATGATAAGAGATTGGTCTGTATTAAAAATTACAGTGTCGGTAGTACGTATTGGTACTTGTAGAACACCGAGCCCCAGTGAGTAATTTTTTTAATATACATTATCATGAGTGTTGTATACAAGAGACACATATAAATGAAAATTGGTTATGAAGTAATCCATATTAATTAAAATCATGTTGATAATTACATGTCATTTTTCATGATTATGCTGATTGTGATAGGCTATTAAGTCAATGATCATGAAGATTGTTGTATGTTAGTTACGAATTGTTACTAATAGTATTAATTATTGAGATATATATGTGTAAACTTGATTTTTATCTCCATGTGTATATATAAATATTATGCATGTGTATAGATGTATGAATATGTGCATATGAATGAATGAGTTGAAATACCACGTATGGGTGTAGAAATTATGAATTTAATACGAACAGTAATGGACCGATTGATCAGACACCAAAAGTTGGTTAATAATCTTTAACTGAATTGATGAGATCGATGGTACATAGTAACGGGCTAAGCATGAATTAGATTAAATCATGATTAATAGTGTTAACTTAAAATGTGGTATATATGTCTATAACAAATATTCTTTGGATGAAGAATCAGGTAACTAAGAATTGATTTGTTAAATTTATATATCTATATATATACTTACTTGTAATTATGATAGATTATACATTCTTACAATCATAAAATACAAGTGATGAAACCAAGATGATTATTTGTTCAGATTGAACACTGAATAAGCAGTAGTATAGGTGAATTGATGTGACTAGAGAAGATTAGTATCAATAATTTAATCAAGAACTTAATCTACATACAGTGGAGAGTAAAATCTTTAACCGATTTGTTTAAAGAGATATCATTCTATTTTGATTCCAATTGTATTATTGATCATAATCCAAAGAATATGTTGATAATCCTTGCAGTATCAAAATTATTGTGCAACTAATAACATGTATTAGTAAAAATTTAGAAAATTTTGATTAGGACCGGTCATAACCGGTAGTCAGTCTACTTGGTGATAAATAAGGAAATTGATATTGAATTATGATATTAACTAATTAATAAGAGATGAATCAGTATAAGATTAAGAAGATCAAATACTGATGATATAAACAGGAACTTGACCAGTAAAATACTGTGACTATTAAGCCGTATGCATTATATATATTTAGTACCTCTTAGATACTAAAAGAATTCTTTGAAACTAGGATAATGAACTAAGAAGTGAAATTATATAAACTTGATTGTGTGTGAAATAACGGTATGGATATGAATGTTTTTGATAATAAATATGCATACATATGTATGTGATATTGGTGTATGTAGTATTTATTTATGCATAATTGTGTGTAACTGTATGCATGCATGTCATTTATTGCTTGATGTTTATGCATTATCAGAGAAAGCGACGGGTGGAACTGATAGGTGCGAAGATGGGGCAAAATGTATTATCAAAAGAAAGGACGGGTTGAACTGGAGGTGATCGAGGGGGAGTATTATTTTCATTTAATATATTAGAGAAAGAGACTGGGTTGAACCAGAGGAGATCGAAAGAGAGTATTACTATTATTTTTATTGAAGTGTGCTTGACATAAATTCTAATATCTTGAATTTCTTTGTCAATTAAAAGCATGTTCGAATATATATTTATGACATCCGTATATGGATGTGGATATTTTTGACATCCAGTACATGAGGTGCTTATTTATGATATCGGGTATATAGATGTAGCTATTTATGACATCAAGTATATGGATGTGATTATTTTGTGACATCTGGTTTATGGATGTGATTGTTGTGTAACATCCAGTATATAGATGTGATTGTTGCGTGATATCCGGTATATGAATGTGGCTGTTGTGTGACATCCGGTATATGAATGCGATTATTGTGTGAATCCAGTATATGGATATGGTATGACATCAGATATATCAATGTGGCTATTTATGACATTTGGTATATGGATGCGATTGTTGTGTGACATCCAGTATATCAATGTGATTATTGTGTGACATCCGGTTTATAAATGTGATTGTTGTGTCACATTCGACATATGGATTTGATCGTTGTGTGACATCCGGTATATGAATGTGATTATTGTGTGACCTTGGTATGGATATTGTTGTTGTATGCTTTATCAAATATGAATATACGGCTATAAATTGGACACTACCGCGAGCGGTAGGTAAGGTTCGCATGTATGCATTCAAATTTATTTGCGAAGGACAATAATGAATTGTAAACTAATATAACATTAAGATCGTATGCTTCGGTGGATGTGTTTTTGACCGTGAGTCATATGGAAAATACAAATGTGTTATGAACTGAAAATAAGTAATATACTAATATGTATATGATTGGTGAATCATTAGATGAATATAAGAGATAGAAAATCAAATTAGATGGGATATATTACAAGATATATATGTTGAATATTAGGGCACTGTATCCAGAAAGTGCAATAAACATGTATAAGATAATAGAAAGAAATTAATGATCCATTAAGCTGCAATACTAATTACAAGTAGGAAGATAATTGAGATTATTTCTTTAAATTTGTTCAATTGCATCATACATGATTTATAATAATATTATAATAAAAATTTAATTTGAATAACTTTACTCACAAATCTGTTGAGCTTACCCCACCTCAGATTGATGTTTTCAGGTCACGATATAACGAAGGCTCGGCATAGAGCTGCAAAGATATTCTCTTGAGATGATACATGATTATAGTTTTCATATGGAGTATAACTTATAATTAAATTTGTATTAGAATAATATATCGAGGAAAATACTCTCGTGTATATGACTATTTGATGTACTTTAAGATTGAAATTATAATATGGAAGTTTGAATTGATAGGTAGGCTGATGTAAATTGAAATCTGAGTTATTGTATTGAGGTAGACTCTATATTCTAGAGAAGATGTTGCTAAAATTTTTGAATTTTTTAAATAATTAAGTGTACAGGTTTATAATTATGCTAATTGAGATGATTAAAACTGGTACCGTTTAGAGTTGTTATCAGAGCTTATAGGCTTAGAAAATTAGAGTAAAACTCAGGTGTAGGACTAGAAAAGTTTAGGTCTAGAGATTGATTTAGATTGTTGATATGAAGATAAGATTGGTCGTTATTACGGATGTGTATGTGAATGTGTAGCTTGTGTGAATAAATGAATGTATGCTTTAATATGATTAGTTCATGGATATAATGGGTCTTATGCATATGATTAATCTCGAAATGCATGATAGTTGACTTTTTCCTAACATTTGACTTTAGGTATACCCGCATGCCTTGATTCGAATGCGTTCTGTTGGGAGTGCGAGCTCTCAGTATGAACTACCAATATGAGAATGATTAAAATATTAGACAAATCAAGATTAAATCAAAATGGAAGAACCCTATTGAGCATTTGACTGGGAAATGAGGAATCTTTCAAAATAAGAGACTGGTAAATAAATTTTATGTGTTGAATATATCTGATATGTGTATCATCAAGTATAATATATGTATGTGTCCTGGTATGATGTATGATGATGGGTATCGCCACGTGTGATGCATGTATGTAAAGATATATGACACATATATCACCAAGTGCAATGGATGAATGTGATGATATGAAATACATGTAAAATATGTATTGTGTGAAAGTGAAGATATTGGATATATATTATGTGTTGTGTACATACAAAAAAACTTGATAATAACTATAAGCAAATATAGAGGTAATTGAAATTCGTATGCCAAATAATATACGGGCAAGTAAATAAGAAAGTAAATGAAAGGCATGACCAAGAATCATATTGTGTTATTTAAAGAAAGATTTTACAATATAAAGAAGAAACTTGAAGGTATTATCCTTATCAATTACCAGATATGTCAAGTTTCAAGGACGAAACTTTTTCTAAAAGGGGTAGAGCTGTAACACCCAGGTTATTAAACTCTAAATTAATATATTAATATTCGGTTAATGATATTTTTTTAAGAAATTCTTATAATTATTAAATTTATTGTTTATGTGTGAAATAAATTTCAATAATTCATTTGGAGAATCCGGAGTTAAATGAAATTTTGATAAATTATATAAGATTCAGTAGTATGAGAAATACTTATATATGGACTTGTGTCATTCCGGAAGGATTCGAGCCCGAATCCTTCCCACTTAAATACAACCCTCCGACATTCGAATACAATATCCTCTCCGTTGAAGTTGACCTATATTATTTCAAGTTTCTATAAACCAAAAATCAAGTTTTTTGAATACTTTTTGCCCATCCATCAACCGGCACAAAATGGATGACCGAAAGTAGTGAGTTGGTTAGATCTATGTCTTTGGACATACAAACTCTCGATTCGACCATTTGATCATGATCTAAACATTAAAAAAAAACCCTACAAACCAATTTTTGTTAGGTTTCAAATATTCTACTGTTAAACTAACCAACTCACTATTTAGGCTGTCCGCTTATTTAAAACACTTGATTTTTGTTTTATAGATACTTGAAATTACATATATCAATTTCAATGGAGTGGATCTTGTATTCGAATGTCGGATGTTGGTATTTGAGTGGTAAGGATTTGGTCTCGAACCCTTCTGGAATGACACAAGTCTCTCTTTCTCTTTGGGGTGTGTGTGTGCGTGTGTGTGATTGTACACTAGTATAAGTGTATATAAGTGACACTAAATGTTTTTAATCTTGATTTATTTCTTACATTTTTGAAATTTAGATTTATATCGAAAATGAGTATGGGTAACCCTTATACTATTGAAAATTTTCCAGAATTATTTATTAATTTATGTTGAGTAGTAGAGTATGAAAAATATATGAAAATATGTGAAGTATTTACTTCATGAAATACTAAGTATACATGCCAAGTATTAGTTTGTATATATATATATATATATTCATGATTTTGAGAGAAATGAAGAAAGAAAAAGAAAATATAAAATAAATTAATTAATTAGTAGGTATTGGGAGGTATGGGAGAAGAGAGGTGGTTGAGGATTTATCGGAGAAGAGAGAGTAAGATAGGTCATCCTCATCTCTCTTATTTTCCTACTCTCTCTCTCTCTTTCAGTTTTGGCCAGTCACCGGGCCCCACCAATGATAGGGCCCCACCAGCAGCAAGGCTCCAGCGCCGGCGCCAGCACTGGCAATGACACGAGGGCGCCGATGGCAGAGTGGGGGGATGCAATACAGCCCCCTCCATCTCTCTCTCCCCCTCAGTTTCTCTCGCTCGTGATTAATGGTCAGAGGCGAGGCACCGTAGGCATGGTGGAAGGCCAAGCGCGGTGGCCGGTGGTGCCGTCCAGCGCACAGCAAGTGACCAGCAACTGTGTTGCTGCTGTTAAGAGAGGAGGAAAGGAAAAAGTGGGTTATTGGGTTTGGGTTTCAAGAAACCCGACCCTTTATAAACCCGATCCGACCCGTTATGCATAGTAAAGGTAATATTTCAGTTAAGCCATGATAATTTAAATAATTCCATTTTGGGCCCTAAAAAAGTTCCAATAGCCCACTGAATTTTTAGTTATTATGTTTTTAACCCCATTTTGTATCTTATGGGTATTCGGGCGATTTCTTGACCATCTAGAGTCCGTTTACATGATTCTATAGCCGTTGGATTCGTGAGGATGAGAGTTATGAGTCCATTGCGTAAGTTATGTAGTATCAGGTGTTCAAAGAATCAACAAGATCAAGAGATGGGTAAAAGTCTATCTCTGATTTTTATTAAAAACTGTGACTGTGTATTGACTATTATTAAATAATGATATAGTTAAGAAAAGATTGATAATGAGTACATGTGATATCAAATCTGTTGTGCAATTAATAATTATGTGTAATAATCAGATAAAGGTTGATTAACCCTAGTTATACCCGATGAGTAGACTAAAAAATGACAGAACGGGGAACCTATATAGATCGTGGATGCTAGTTAATTAATAAGAGATGAATAGAAATCAACTAAGAATAAATGATCACTTGAGATATCTTTGACCATGAAATTGGAATATAGAACCAGTTGTGTTTATATTGGTATTTGAAAAATCTGGAGTTAGTCCCAGACCTGGATTATGTAAACGAAATCGAAATTGATCTCGAGATAACTAAAGATAACTGTGATATAGGAATCTCTATTTAACAAGGTACATGCAATGGATATAGTATGATATGAATAACGTAATAATTAGATTATTGATAAAGTACATGTTGATGATGGAATCAAGACTGATTCTGTTAATTAGTGGATTTAAACACAAACTGATAATTGGGGGAACTAGAAAAAATGGTTTAGGCATTGGCATTACAAATAACAACGGGATCAAAAAGATTGAATATTGGTAATGTGAATATGAGTTATTGAACTGGGACTATAATAATAATTAGTTTATAAATCTTGATTGAAATGAATAAAAGTATTGTCAATTACTAATTGTTATTCGTAATTATAAGATTTGGTGTGTATTAGAAATTACGGTGTCAATAGCACATATTGGTACTTGTAGAACCACCGAGCCCCAGTGAATAAAGTTTTTCGTATACAATATCAAGAGTGTTATATAGGAGAGACATATAAGTGAAAATTAGTTATTTTTATAATCCACGTTAATTAAAATCATGTTGATAATTACATGATATTTTCCATGATTATGTTAATTGTGATAAGTTACTAAGTCAATGGTCGTGAAGATTGTTGTATGTTACTAACCAATATTAATGCTAATAGTAGTGATTATTGAGATATATGCGTGTAGACTTGATTATCTCCATATGGATGTAATAATATTATGCAGAGATAGACTTGCATAGTTATGGAAGGATTCGAGCCCGAATTCTTCCCACTGAAATACAACTATACATCATCCGAATACAAGATCCATTCCGTTGAAATTGATCTATATTATTTTAAGTATCTATAAACCAAAATTCAAGTATTTTAAATTGTCACGCCCCGCTTCCCAAAATACATGGAAACGGAGTCGCGACGAGTGTTGGCGATGTATATCCGCGAGAAAAATACCGCCCACATATACACTAAGCCTAAAGTAACTTGAACAAGTTATATAATCACTATAGTAAATCAACATCACTACAATGTCACATATAAACATCCACACATGATAATAGATAAATAAAGAATAGAACAAGCATGAGTCCAATGCATAAAATCATGAAAGCAATGGAATAAAGAAGAGGCAGAAAATACCGAGAAAGATGATGGAGTAAGAGAGAACTCTGGCTCCTCAAGATGCCTGTGATCCTCTCTCAATACCTGATCAATAACATGAAACCTTCAGTATCTTGATGTACGAATCCAGGGTCATCAGGAAGCAACCTAATGAGTGTGTAAGAAAAAAAGAAAGTGCTCGTGCATATAAACAATGTGTACATAATGATAAACAGTACTGAAAAAAGATAGACATAACATATAAAACATGAATAGAGAGCAATAAAGTCAATTAATACAGAAATCAAATGTCAAGCCAGGTCAGGTGTCTACATAGTCTATATATATCATGTGGGAAGAATAAGTAATGGTAGGGTCCAGTGTACAATCAGGTATCTATTTTAACATGTATATATTTATGTTCTGTCTGTAATATCAATATAATATTTTAGTTTTATTATCAATTATGTCAGCGAACACCAATTGCCACGTGTAATAGACGCATCCCATACTACACCTACTACACATGTCAATCAGGGTCCTAAGTTATTGAAACTAATTGGTTGGAGACATTGTCCAAATTTTAGGTCGGTCCCGTACATACATGGGACCACGGCCTAGATGCCTGGCGCTGAACCAGGTCCTACCGCCAGGTAGTCAGTAACAATAACAGTACTCACAGTATCACTGTGAAATAATACTCACAGTAAAACTGTGAAACAATAAACAGATGGGATGTCAATCATCCCCCTGAACCGTGCAGTGGAACTGTAAGTCGGCTGCGCAACCTGTATCTTAGGTCCACCCAAATATAGACGTTGTCTCCTCCATCAATTTTTTCAATCCTGGTGTAAGTTATCCATTTACATTATTATTTAATTCAGTTAAACAATCAAAATTCATGTTACTAGAATACTAGGACGATGCGGTGACAGTAACAGTAAACTATAAGTTCAATAACCAATTCTCTCATTGTTATTAATCCATTATAATCCTCTAAATTAGCAATAACCATGATCAAACAATATCTGCTATCAACTCTGAAGTACAAGCTCACTGACACCAATGAAATCAATCCCATAATAACTCCGCCACTATAACTGAATAAGTCAAGAATCAATCATGAAAAGTAGTCTATTGATTATCTTCAAAAGCAACTTAAATCAACAGATACTGAATCATAAATATGGAGTAGAACACACTCAAATAATATGAAATCTAGAAATGTCTACTGAATTTCTCAAGGTCAAACTAGATCAACAGATACCAAAATCGTAACCAAAGATGGTACCATCCTCAAGCAACTACAACCTAAAATAGTATACCTTTGATACTCAACACCAATAAGCTCTTTTGTACTCTGATAAACTAATAATCAATGAATTGATCCAAAAATACTTACAACCGATAATCTAAAATCAACTCATAGTATTCATCAAAACTAAGGGTAAGATATTCACTCGAACAATCAAAATATATCTACCATCAATCCTCTCTAAATACTGATCAAGATCTAACAAAAGAATATATATCTCAAGTCCACTCCAACTCTAACTAAGTTTGTACTAATCCAAAAATCAAGAAAGTCAGTCCATCGATATAGCAATGCCATATATACCTATCCACAATATCGAAAAGAGTTTCGGTCGAAATATTACCAACAATGTTTATAAACACTACACATAAGGTATGTCCTCTATCCTCAAATATGAAGTATGTTAAACTATCAGTAGATTGAATCAACTCACCGACTACTATATACCACAAACAGTTTTGAATCAATAGGGGTGACCAACTACCACATAAAATGATACAGATAAACGATCATATCAACTGCGTAAATAAGGTCAACAATCATTGATGTCTCATAAAGTGATACAAGTAATCAAACTGTAACGTATAATAGAAAGTCACATGAAATGATAAGAGTAACATGTAAATGCATACCGACAATAGTACATAAATAAATACACAAGAACAAATACTCACATGAAATGACGCAATTTCGGAACTAAATCGTCGTCTAGTCTCTACTACATGAACCGGGACTGATCTAATAATCATCCCATGGATCGGTCTTCAAATTGCCCTGGTATCGGGTGCAGAATGGGTACAAATTTGAATCTCCGGTTATCGAGTTCGGATCGTCCGAGCGAGTCCGCAACGCTGTAATACACAACCATGCTCATGAACTCACACGAACATACGCTCGTACATATATGCACTCTACATACATACACGCGACGCATACATGTACACCCACATACATACGTTTACAAGTATACATATACATATATACTATATGCATAAATACCCACACTTACATACATATATACTATATATATGCACATTAACTCACGCACTTCCACCACAACACACACACTCACGCACACAACATAAACGCACACGCACACACACACACACACACACACACATACATACATTAAAAGCAATACATGTTAGTGGACACATTGTTACATAATTAAACATATATGTGCAAGCTATATAAGAGAAAGGGAGGAGACTCACACAATAGAATGACTTGCGGTGCGCCAACGGAGGCTCCGACGGAGGCTGCGGAGGATGTCGATGGAAAGTCAGAGAAGAGTGAAGTGTCCTCACGCTCGCCGACAGAGAAAATCGTGCTCTGGCAGGTCCCAATGGCAAGGGGGAAGAGGGGGGCAAAAAATGTCGGCCATATGAAGAAGGAAGAGAAAGAATTGGTTGGTTGTGGAGTGTGCTTGTGGCCAAGGGCCTAGCCATGGAGACACGCGGAGGAGGGAGTGTGCCAAAAGTTCGGGAATCGAGGGTTGTGCATGGCCTGCCTCCGGTTGTTGGGTGTTGGTGGAAGAAGAGGTGAACGTTTGACGGAGAGCAAAAAGGTGCCAACCTAGCCATGAGAGGTGAAGGCAGCCTGGTGATTTACAGGGCTGCCACAACCATGGTGGCGAGGGGAGGTGGAGATGGAGCTCGGAGAGGAGGTTGCACGCTAGAGGGGGGTGCAGCGTATGGTGAACAGGGCTCGACCAAGGAGTAGATGGCGCAGGGCATGGTGGCAGGCAGCGCAAGATGATGGAGAGCTCAGGCAGCAAGGCGCTCCGGGAAAGATCGACGAGGGAAAACACTACAAAGCTTGGTGGTGGAGGACTTGGGACAGAGATGGAGAGGAGTGGGCGCTACAAGATGGAGACGCGCGTGGATCTCCGACGAGGGAAAAAGGGAGGGGAGGTCGGCTTGCATTAAGGAGATGAAGAAAAGCCAGGGTTCCGCCACGGTGGATGGGGAGAAAAAGAAAGGAGATGGATTATGAATAGGGTTTATATTTAATTAGGATTTGTTAGGATTTTTATTTACTAGTTAGGATTTAGTTAAGATTTGGATTAGGCTGGGATTGAGATATGGTTGTTAGGATATGGTATGTTAGGATAAGGTTTAGGTTAAAAGGGTATTGGGTTTGGAAGCTAATGAATATAGGATTGAGATTAAATTTAGATTAGTGTATAGGATATAGATTAGGAAGAGATGTATTAATAGATAGATGGCTTGGGCCTCTGGGATAGGGTTTGGGGCACATGGAAAAAGGAAAAAATGAAAAGAGGAAAAGGAAATTGATATAATCCAATCTATACTAATTAATTAAAAATCATAATAATAAGAATAATAGTAACAATAAGGATTAATGATAACAACCGACCTTAGAAAATAAATAATAATTAAAAACAAATTACATATACATATCAAAATACTATCAATTACTATTTAATCTTGTATATATATATATATATATATATATATATATATATATATTATTTAAATTAGAGATATTACATTCTACCGACCTTATAAAAAAATTGTCCTCGAAATTTCAGTAAAGTAGGGAATGATAAAAAAGAATCAAAATCAAGAGAGAAGAAAAAGCTTTCACATCGCTTCTCACTGCATCATGGATCTATCACGCTTCCGCTGCACTACTCTGATCTCTGCTACCAGCTTCAACAAGGAGCGATCAGTTCCAAGCAAGAGAATCAGTGAAATAATCGAAAAGGAGAATGAAATCAAAATGGAACCAAGATCACTCTAGAAAAAGAGTTAAAATCAGGGATATCAAAAGATCAAATAGATGGATTCCAAAGGGAGGACGGTTAATTCCAAATAGAGTCAATATCATCGTATGGATAGTACATGTACATTGCAGTGTAACTATAGCTTACTTCAAGTTACCGATAAGTGCCAGGTCCCCTTCTTGAGTAAACCTGGCTCTGATACCAAAACCCTATCATGCCCCGCTACCCAAATCAGTGGAAACGGAGTCGCGACGAGAGTTAGTGACGTATATACGTGAGGAAAATACCCCACGCATATACGCTAAGCCAAAAGTAACCTGAGCAAGTTATATAATCACTATGGTAAATCAACATCATTGCAATGTCACATATAAACATCCATACATGATAACAGATAAATAAAAGAATAGAACAAGCATGAGTCCAATGCATAGAATCATGAAAGCAATGGAATAAAGAAGAGGCAGAAAATACTGAGAAAAGATGATCGAGTAAAAGAGAACTCTGGCTCCTCAAGATGCCTGTGATCCTCTCCCAATACCTGATCAATAACATGAAACATCCAGTATCTGGACGTACAAATCCTGGGTCATCAGGGAGCGACTTAATGAGTGTGTAAGAAAAAGAGGAAGTGCTCGTGCATATAAAAAGTGTGTATATAATGATAAACTTACTGGAAAAGACAAATATAACATATAAAACATGAACAGAGAACAAGAAAGTCAGACAATACAGAAATCAAATGTCAAGTCAGGTCAGGTATTTATCACAGTATATATATATATTATGTAGGAAGAATATGTCATACAAGGGTCCAGTGTACAATGAAGTGTTTATTATGACATGTATATATCAATGTTCAGTCTGTAGTATCAATATAATATTTTAGTTTTCTTATCAATTATGTCAGCAAACACAAATTGCAACATGTAATAGACACATCCCAAACTACGGCTACTACAAGTGTCAATCATGATCCTAAGTTGTTGAAACTGATTGGTTGGAGATTCTCCATGCTTTAGGTAGGTCCCGTACATACCCGGCACCAAGGCCCAGATGCCTGGCGCTGAACCAAGCCCTATCGCCAGGTAGTCAGTAACAGTAACAGTACTCTACTCACATTAACACTATGGAACAATAAACAGATGGGATGTCAGTCATCCCCGGAACCCTGCAGTGGAACCATAAGTCGGCTGCGCAACCTGTATCATAGGTCCACCCAAAATAGAAATGCTGTCTCCTTCATCAATTTTCCCAATCTCAGTGTAAGTTATCCATTTACATTATTATTTAAATCAGTTAAACTATCAAAATCCATGTTACTAGAATACTGGGATAATGTGGTAGCAGTAACAGTAACAGTACAACAACAGTAACAGTAATTATATGCACGATGAACAGTAATAAGAACAGTAAACAGTAACAGTAACCGTGTATACGATGAATAGAGCTGCATTGAGCGTTACGATCTAACAATACTTTCCCAATAACGTTCAGTAACATGAATAAATACCAATAACAGTCCTCTACCATCTAGTCAATGTACAACTCATATAAAACTGATCAACATCTCATCTACTGGTACTGGATAATAACAGTAATGAATCCATCAACTCATAATCTTGTTACCGTCATCGTAAACATCAAATACCAATGTATGTCAAGGTAATCCAGTACGGTAAACCACAAGTTTAATAACCAGTTCTCTCATTGTTATTAATCCGTTCTAATCCTCTAAATCACCAATACCATGATCAAACAATACCTACAAGTAACTTGAAGTACAAGCTCACCGACACCAACGAAATTAACCCAGAATAACCCTTTTCTCTATAACTGAATAAGTCAAGAATCAATCATGAAAGTAGTCTACTGATTATCCTTGAAATCAGCTGAAATCAAAAGATAACGAATCATAAATATGCAGTAGAATACCCTCGAATAACATGAAATCTAGAAATGTCTACTGAATTCCTCAAGGTCAAATTAGATCAACAGATACCGAAACCGTAACCAAAGATGGTAACATCTTTAAATAACTGCAATCTAGAATAGTCTACCTCTGATACTTAACACTAATAAGCTTTTCCACACTCTAATAAACTAATAATCATTGAATAAATCTGAAAATACTTACAACCGATAATCCAAAATCAACTCATAGTATTCATTGAAACTAAGGGTAAGATATTCACTTGAATAATCAAAATCTATCTACCATCAATCCCATCTAAGTACTCATCAAGATCTAACAAAAGAATATATATCTTAGGTCCACTCTAACTCTAACTAAGTCTGTACCAATCCAAAAATCAGGAAAGTCAGTCCATTGATATAGCAACATCATATCTACCTATCCGCAATATTCAAAAGAGTCCCGATCGAAATATTACCAATAACTTCCAATAAACACTACATATAAGGTATGTTTTCTATCCTCAAATATATAGCAGGTCAAGTGATTAGTAGATCAAATCAACTCACAATCTATTGTATACCACAAACAGTCCTGAATCAATAGGGGTGACCAACTATCACATAAAATGATACAGATAAATGCTCATATCAACTGTGTAAATAAGATGAACAATAATTGATGTCTCATAAAGTGATACAAGTAATCAAACTGCTAACATATAACAGAAAGTCACATGAAATAATAAGAGTAACACTTAAACATATACCGACAACAGTACATAAATAAATACACAAGAATAAACACTTACATGAAATGACGCGGTTTTGGAACCTAATCACCATATGATCTTCACTATACGAACTGGTACTGATCCCATGGATCGGTCTTTGAATCGCCATGGTATCGGGTCCAGAATGGGTACAAATTCGAATCTCCCGTTACTGAGTTCGGATCGTCCGAGTGAGTCTGCAACGTTGTAATACACAACCATAGACATGAACTCACATGAACATACGCCCGTACATATATACACTCCACATACATACATACATACGACACATACATGTACACCCACATACATGCGTATACAAGTATACATATACATATATACTATAGGCATGCATACTTACACTTACATACATATATACTATATATATGCACATTAACTCACGCACTCCCACCACAACAGACACACTCACGCACACAGCACAAACACACACACTTATACACATATACATACATTAAAAGCAATCATACATATTAGTGCACATATTGTTACATAATTAAACATATACGTGCAAGTTATATAAGAGAGAGGGAGGAGACTCACGCAATGGGGTGACTTGTGGTGCACCGATGGAGGCTCCGGGAGAGGCGGCGAAGGCTGCGGAGGATGTCGACAGAAAGCTGGAGAAGAATGGAGTGTCCTCGCGCTCGTTGACAGAGAAAATCATGCTCCAGTAAGTCCTGAAGGCAAGGTGGAAGAGGGGACAAAAAATGTTGACCATATGAAGAAGGAGGAGAAGGAATTGGTTGGTTGTGGAGTGTGCTTGCGGCTAAGGGCCTGGCCAAGGAGACACACAGAGGAGGGTGTGTACCAAGAGCTCAGCAATCGAGGGTGTGCGTGGCCTGCCTCTGGGTCGTTGGGTGTTGGTGGAAGAAGAGGCGCAGGTCCGACAGAGAGCATGAAGGTACTGACCTAACCATAAAGAGGTGAAGGCAGCCTGGTGATTTGCAGGGCTACCACAGCCATGGTGGCTAGGGGAGGTGGAGACGGAGCTCGGAAAGGAGGTTGCGTGCTGGAGGGGGGTGTGGCGTATGGTGAACACGGCTCAGCCAAGAATTAGATGGCACAGGGCATGGTGGCAGCAAGGTGATGGAGAGCTCGGGCGGTAAGGCGCTTCAAGGAAGATCGATGATGGAAGACACTACAAAGCTTGGTGGTGGAGAACTTGGCTAACAGAGATGGAAGAGGAGTGAGCGCTGCAAGATGGATGCTTGCGTGGATCTCTGACGAGGGAAAAAGGGAGATAAAGAAAAGCCAGGGTTCGGCCAAGGTGGATGGGAAGAAAAAGAAAGGAGATGGATTATGAATGGGGTTTAGATTTAATTAGGATTAGTTAGGATTTTTATTTATTAGTTAGGATTTAGTTAAGATTTGGATTAGGTTGGGATTGAGATATGGTTGTTAGGATAAGGTTTAGGTAAAAGGGTATTGGGTTTGGAAGCTCATGGATTTAGGATTAGGATTAAATTTAGATTAGTGTATAGGATATAGATTAGGAAGAGATGTATTAATAGATAGATGGCTTGGGCCTCTGGGCTCGGGTTTGGGGCTCAAGGAAAAAGGAAAAAATGAAAAGAGGAAAAGAAAATTGATATAATCCAAACTATATTAATTAATTAAAAATCATAATAATTAAGAGTAATAGTAACAATAAGGATTAATGATAACATGCCACCTTAGAAAATAAATAATAATTAAAACAAATTACATATACATATCAAAATACTATCAATTACTATTAAATCTTGCATATACTTTATTTAAAATAGAGATATTAAATTCTGTCCACCTTATAAAAATTTTGTCCTTGAAATTTCAATAAAGTAGGGAATGATAAAAAGAATCAAAATTAAGAGAGAAGAAAAACTTCCACATCGCTTCCCACTACATCATGGGTTCATCACACTTTTGTTGCGCTACTCTGATCTCTGTTACCAGCTTCAACAAGGAGCGACCAGTTCCAAACCACCGAATTAGGAAAATAGTCGAAAAGGAGAATGAAATCAAGATGGAACCAGGCTCACTCAAGAAAAAGAGTTAAAATCAGGGATATCAAAAGATCAAATAGATGGATTCCCAAAGGGAGGACGGTCAATTCCAAATAGAGTCAATATCATCGTATGGATAGTATATGTTCATTGTAGTATAACTATAGCTTCTTTCAAGTTACCGGTAAGAACTAGGTCCCCTTCTTGAGCAAACCTGGCTCTGATACCAAAAAAAACCTATCACGCCCCGCTTCCCAAAATTAGTGGAAACGGAGTCGCGACGAGAGTCGACGACGTATATACGCGAGAAAACTACCCCACGCATATATCCTATGCCTAAAGTAACCTGAACAAGCTATATAATCACTATGGTAAATCAAAATCACTACAATGTCACATATAAATATTCACACATGATAATAGATAAATAAAGGAATAGAACAAGCATGAGTCCAATGCATAGAATTATGAAAGCAATGGAATAAAAAAAAGGCAGAAAATACCGAGAAAAGATGATCTAATAAGAGAGAACTCTGGCTCCTCAAAATGCCTGTGTTCCTCTCCCAATGCCTAATCAATAACATCCTAATCAATAACATGAAGCATCTAGTATCTGGACGTACAAATTCTGGGTCATCAGGAAGCGACCTAATGAGTGTGTAAGAAAAAGAGAGTGGTCGTGCATATAAACAGTGTGTACATAATGATAAACAGTACTGGAAAAAGCCAGATATAACATATAGAACATGAACAAAGAGCAATAAAGTCAGTCAATATAGAAATCAAATGTCAAGTCAAGTCAGGTATCTATCACAATCTATATATATGTATGTATGTATGTATGTATATCATGTGGAAAAAATAAGTCATGCTAGGGTCCAGTGTACAATCAGGTGTCTATTATAATATGTATATATCCATGTTCAGTCTGTAATATCAATATAGTATTTTAGTTTTGTTATTAATCATGTTCATCAAACACCAATTACAACCTATAATAGACGCATACCATACTACGCTACTACACGTGTCAATTAGGGTCCTAAGTTAATGAAACTGATTGGTTGGAGACATTGTCCATACTTTAGGTGGGTCCTGTACATACTCGGGACCACGGCCCAGATCCTAGCGCTGAACCAGACCCTGCCGCCAGGTAGTCAGTAACAGTAACAGTACTCACAGATCACTGTGGAACAATACTCATAATAACACTGTGGAATAATAAACAAATGGGATGTCAGTCATGCCCCAGAACCCTGCAATGAAACCATAAGTCGACAGCGCAACCTGTATCTTAGATCCACCCAAAATACAGGCGTTATCTCCTCCATCACTTTCTCCAATCCCCGTGTAAGTTGTCCATTTACATTATTATTCAGTTCAGTTAAACAATCAAAATCCATGTTACTAGAATTCTAGGACGATGCAGTGACAGTGACAACAATAGTATAGCAATAGTAACTGTAATCGTATGCACATGTAATAAGAACAGTGAACAGTAACAGTAACCGTGTATACGATGAATAGAGCTCTATCGAGTGTTACGGTCTAACAATATTTTTCAGTAACTTTCAGTAACATGAATAAATACCAATAACTGTCCTCTACTGTCTAGTGAATGTACAACTTATATAAAACTGATCAACATCTCATCCACTCATACTGGATAATAACAATGATGAATCCATCAACTTATAATCTTTATACCGTCATCGTAAACATCAAATACCAATGTAAGTCAAGGTAATCCTGTACAGTAAATCACAAGTTTAATAACCAGTTCTCTCATTATTATTAATCTGTCCTAATCCTCTAAATCACCAATAACCATGATCAAACATTAACTGCTTATCAACTCTGAAGTACAAGTGATTGCTAAAATGAAAGAACAATCAAAGAGTTTAAGAATTTACCGTGTAGCTTGTGGCTAACGGGTCGTGTCCACGAGGAGGAATGCGATGGAAGCTTTTCGGTGATTCGTTTAAAAACAAAGAATTGTGCTTGTTTTTAATGGAAAAGAGAATGGAAAGAAGGAGATGATTAAAAGAGAAATTGCAACTTTAGAGAAGGATTTGGAGAAGGTGATTTAAAAAGCTCGAAAATTGTTTTGTTTATTATAGTAAGGAAGAAAATCTGGGCTCACTATCTCACTACTCAACTGTTCATTCTTCTATTGAAATCCTAAATGCCTCAACTTGATCATGGGCAAAACTTAAGACTGACTTTAGAAAGTTTGAAGTAAACCACATAAGATGGTTGGAAGAGTTCACTCTTTTCTTTAAGAAATCATTTTGAATCGGATGTTAAATCATCAAGCGCGAAGAAGCAAGTATGAAATAAAAATAGTTCAAGATACGTTCTTAAAAGAAGTACGAGTTTAGAAATCCAAACCCATCCTCATGTGCCTTCAAGAACACTTTTAAGAAGAAAGGCTTTAAGTAAGACATGCAAATGATTCATTGGGTCTTTTTCATTAAAATCAGAGGAGAAGAAGAATTCAAGAGAGGTACAATAGTGAGCCCAGAAAACCGATCTAGCTACTCATGGAAAACAAAGAAGAAAGCAAGTAAACAATGCATGACATACCATAATAAGAGTGGAAGAAAATGTAGCTCGATTCTTGTATTGATATCACTTCAATCTTCAAGTACAAGCACTCAATTCCTCTCTCACAAGTATTTGTACTGGATTACAAATTGAAAAAACAAAAATACAACTTTTGTGCTATCTAACAAAGAGCCTAAATCCTTAGAAAATAAACAAAAATTCTAATCCTAGTCTTCGCTCCCTTTTTCTCTGCTGAAACTGCTATTTATAGGATAAAATCAAAAGGGGAGAATCCCGAGAAGATTGGGGGAGCAAACACTCCCCCAACAGAAGTAACTGTAAGATCACCTAGAAGGGGGTGAATAGGTGATTATGCTAATCTAATCAACTCAATACGGAATTTAAAAACTTAATGCAATACACTCAAGTGCAATCAACAGGTGATGCACATACAACCAAGCCAAGCAATGATGAATGCACAATATGAATAGTTGCAAGGCACAAAGTAAAGAGAGAGATAGAGAGAGTCAATGGATCAAGCGCAAACAACAAGATGTGTTTCGAGGTTCGAGCACCCAGCTCTACATCCCCGCCTTCGACACACGAAGGATTTCTAATCCACTAGCAAGTCCACAAAGAACTCTCACAAGGAGTACCCAACTCCTCTCTTTACAACCACAACCTCCTCCTTGAGGCAAGCTCCAATGCAAAAAACAATCACCTCACAACCCGAGGGATTAGCACAAAGCAAACACAAGGATCACCTCACAACTTGAGGGATACAACCCAAATACACAACTTCCTCAACACAATGAGGGCAAGGCACAAAGCAAAGATTGGGTTTTTAACTTGGTGGTCTAAATAACAACCACAAACAATCTCTTTCTCCCACACAAAGATCCTATAGAATAAGAAAGTAGATGTAGCTCAAGTGTGGAGAAAACCAATGGAATGAAAATC
Organism: Agave tequilana; assembly: GCA_038442645.1. Classification (NCBI taxonomy): domain Eukaryota; kingdom Viridiplantae; phylum Streptophyta; class Magnoliopsida; order Asparagales; family Asparagaceae; genus Agave; species Agave tequilana. The sequence goes on from JAVJIF010000455.1 coordinate 35,426, forward strand.
AAAATCACAAAGAAAAATCCTTGGGAAAAACTGAAACCAAGATATAGAAGATGAATCAAAACTCTTTTTCCCAAAAACCCTTTTCTTTGAATTTCCAAACCCTTGCAAAAACACCAAATAGATTGTTCAATTTGAATCCAAAAACTTCTTTTGATTGCTGTGAAAACACCAGAGAGTAAGGAAAAATTCGCACAAAAAATCTCAGAGAAAAACTCTTTCCAATGGTGTATTTATAGCCCCCAGAAAAACATAGCCGTTGGCAGCAGAAAATGCCAGAAATACACTGCCGGTCGACCGGTCCGGTCGACCGTCCAACGGTCAAATTCTGCCCGTTGGCAGCTACCGGTCGACCGCCCCGGTCGACCCAAACAAACAGAGAGCTCTGCTCTCAGACCCGGTCAACCCTGACGGTCAACCGTCCCATGTCTGCCAAACGTGCACAGATCTGTGCACGTCAGTCGACCGACCCGGTCGACCGACTTCAGCCAAGTCGACTTGGTCAGAAGACTAGTCGACTGGTTGAAGCCTGGAACAGAAAACCGACTTAGAAACATGTTTAAAAATTCTTTTATCATTTCTAAAAATCACGAAAAATAGTTTTATCATTTTGCATTGATATATAAACATGTGGTAAAAAGTTTAGCTCAAATATCAATCAATATGAACTATTTTTGTGTCTTATCATTTTTACCAAAAACTAAAAACTGTATTTTCTAAAACTTGGATTTTGAATAGAAAATACGTTTTGTCCAAAACTCTTCCAAATACAAAAAACATGATATTTAAACACTTTGAAGCATGATGCATATGGATAGAAATCCAATATACATGAAACATATATATATCATAGTTTTTGTCTTTAATTCCAACAATAAGTTTTGTTAAAACACAAAACCTAAAACACATGAAATAGGTATATCAAAATAAGTTTGTCTAAGTAGTTGAAGCATGCATGTATATAGAACAAATCATATATACATTAAACCATGTAAACTTGTTTTGATCTATCTATTCATGAAAACCAAGATCGGTTAAACCTAAAACCGAAAAACCGAAAACCAATATTCAAAACATGAAACGTGTGTGTGTTGTGAACTTGAGCATTATCATACTATTCTAATCTTTACAATTTGGATCTAAACACAAAACTAAACTATGGTATCAAAGTCTTCTTGTAGAGCGCAATCTCCAAGCCGACTCGATCCAAAACTCCTTGATTCACCGAGCAAGTGCTATATATGATCTTTGACGCTCGGGCTCTTGAATCAACATGTGAAAGCTTCCAAATCATCTTGTTGAAGCTAATCACCTACTAATAACTTGATTAATGATCTGAAACTAAAATCACAAGATTATTACTACACATAACTACATGAGTTAATCATCATCAAACTAGAGTGGAAGGCCTTTGGGCCAACAGTAACAAGGCCGCGGAACGGCCCTGGTGTGGCCAGATGGCCACATCCAGTTGGCTGGCTCTCCTCACTTGGTGAATCTCCTATATCTTCTTCTGGTTTTCTTGTTTCTACTCCAAAAGTTGACGAAACAGCCTTTGATTGTTTGGCTCAACCGCTTAATTCAGGGAGGATTCTTCTCAACTGATTTTCAACCTCTCTGATATACCACGATTTTGCCCTGATTCCTTGATTTCAAATTTATTCTGAATTAAATCAGAATTTGGTGGGTTTTTGGGCTTGTTTCTCTTTTCTTTCCTTTAGCAATTGGGCCTACATTTAACAAAGAAAAAAGAAGACTTATTAATAAGATTTATTAGCTAAAAAGTATGGTAAGGTGACAATGTATATGCAATATATGTGACTAATCACACCCCACACTTATCTTTTGCTCGCCCTCGAGCAAAACATCAGACTAATTCTAATCAATTATTAGACTACTTTCGCAGGTCATTCGATTGCACTGAGCATGTGCGATAAGCCGTTAAACCTCTAGGTTACCCCTAGAGGACGAGTTTTGTCTCGTGAGGGTTTTCAGTGGGTTGCACCCACAAAATCCATAAAGGAAGAGAAAAAAGTTAGTGTTCTTGAAAAGCATTTTGAAAAGAGAAAATATTTGAAGTATATTTGTGAGAGTTTAAGTAATCTATAAGTTATAGGAATATCAAATTTTTCATTCCTAAACTTAGTCTCTATTCAACAATATGTTATCAATCAAAGTAAGGAGTCAAATTGTTTTTCTCATCTAGTCTATTAATTTACCCTGAGTCGTATGCACCCTCGTGATCGTGAAGTTGACTAAGGGTTTTTTAACATTAACTCCTATGCCTTATTTATATTTATTCTTGGTGAAATTTATTCCTCAATTTCATTAGGCTTTCTAATCTGCCCATGTAACGAGCCTTTAGTCGGTGACACCCAAACCGGACAGTTTTAGGGCATCGGGTGAGAAAACACCCCTAAGGACTTAAACACTCGAGCAGACAAGGCCACGAAACTAAGGTTTTTATTTATAAGATGTACCCCTTTTAGGCGTGAATACTCATGCTTCATGAGGCACAAATACCCAGCTTAATCAGAGGATTTATATATATATTTTCAAACTTATCTAATTATCTTTTGCATAAATACCAAGGCTTGCTTAGGCCAAAGCACCTAGCTAATCAATAAATAGATTTGTTTATATTTTTTATTTATTTTTTTCATAATATTTTTTTTAAAAGGCGTAAGAGTCTCTGTTTTTAAACCCTAAGTGTGTAAGTGTATTTAGTGTGCATATTTCATCAAGGTAAATATCAAGACTAAATTACTTTCACAAATTTTCTTCCTAACCCTAAACATCAAACAAGTTATCTTATTTTGACCAAGTGTAAGAAATCCTAATTATGATTTTCCTATTCCTTAAAATTGACTTAATTTCTTACAAAAATATATCAAAATATTGTTCTTACCTTTCAAAAAGTTTTTTTTAATATATATATATATATACAATTTTTTTTTTATATTAGTCATGTTAGAGCCCTCACCCCCACACTTCTCTCATGCATTGTCCCCAATGTATGAAAGAAATGTATACATGCATGAAATGAAATGTAAAAGAGGTACATATATTATACAGGAATATATACGACATCAAGTTTCTCCCACACTAGGTCTTTTTCGGTCTTATCCCTCTAGATCTCTTCCCGTTATTCCAATGGGTCCTCTTTATAGGGCATAGTGGGGAGGCCAATTGTTTTGTCATTTTAGCTTCCTTCCTACCCAGTCTCACATTCTTTAGGTGTTTCTTCTTCATATTGCTACAATCATTATTCAAAAATTTATCACCACCATACTTCTCAGTTGGAACTTCTTCATTATGAATGCCTAGGAATTCTAACTCAGTTCCATATATCTCCTCAAAGCTTAGGTCAACTGGAAATGTATAATTAACCAAATGATCCCTAGTTGTTTCATCCAAACACATGAGTTCTTCTTCGAAAAGGTTTTCAAAGAGTATGTCAATCGGAGGTTCTTGAATTATATTCTCATGCGATACATTATTGGTCGGCTCATCGAAAGTGAAGATATTCAATCAAATTTCCCCTTTTAAAGGGTACTCTAAAATTAGGATCTTCGACATATGCCTTCTCATCAAGATAATCACATTCATTCGTAAATAATTCATTAAGAAACAGCGACTCATCTTCTATATCTTCACTCTCTTCATCACAATTATTTTCAACAAAGTTTACCTCAAAGGTTTGATCTCTTATCTTACGAGGTTGTTTTTCTAGGTTGAAGACATTGACTTCTCTAGTCATGTCCCCAAAAGTTAACCTCATGGACCTATTCCTACAATTGATGATGGCATTGGCAGTAGCAAGGAATGGTCGCCTTAGGATAACAGGATTTTGAGCCCTATGATTGGAGTTAAACACAAGTTGTCTCTAGAACTATGAAATCAATAGGGTAAATAAACTCCCCTACTCGGATAAGGACATCATTAATCTCCCCTTTTGGAACTTTCACTGAACGGTCAGCCAGTTGGATAGTGATTCGAGTTGGACTAAGATCACCCAACCCGAGTTGTTGATAAACTGAGAATGGAAGAAAGTTCATACTTGCTCCCAAGTCAAGAAGTGCACGACTAATCTCGGCTTGTCCTATTGTGCAGGCAATGGTTGGACTACCTGGATCCTTGTACTTAACAGGGATCGGACCCGATAGTAGCTCACTAATGTTAGCAGCTAAGAAGACCTTTTTAGATACATTAGTCTTTCTCTTCTTGATGCACATGTCCTTAAGAAACTTAGCATAAGATGGGTGATAGGTAGTAAAAAGTGCATATTTCCAATACATTTACTATCACATTTTCATATTTATTCATATAATTTTGCACATTTACTAATATTTTATTATTTATTGTGTGCAGGCCTTGAGTAATAAAAATAAAGGAATAAAGCCTTAAAAGAAGCCCAAAAGCCCATGTTTAAAGCCCATTGCAAAAGTTGCAATTATCAAATATCAAAATTGCAATTACTAAGGGCAATAGTTGCAAATACTAAAAGAAAAGGGAAAAGATAGACTTCTATTCAACCCTAAATGCTTGCAGGATGAGAATAAAAGCCAAAGAAGGAGAGTGCAAAGATAACAAATTCGTTGTTAAAAGATATTGGAAGATTTGGATTTAGGGTAACTTGCTTCCCAAGTTATCCCGAAATCTCAAAATAAAAAGTCAGGATACAGCTTCCAGACGGATAAACCCAGATGGACGGACCAGAGGAGGCCACGCGCGAAAGCGCATGGCCAGCCGACACGACTTGGCCTCAGAAACACGGCCCAAGCCGCGTTTCCGCGGCAATCTGGATGAGACCAAGCAACAGTTTTCATGGAGGAATCGTACTGGGACTCTACTTCCTTCTGCACCTATAAATACCCCTGCAGAGCAACCGAGAAGGGCGTCCAGCGAAGTACAGGGCCAAATCTAGGGTTTTAGGCTAAGTTGTAACTTAGTTTTTATTTTTCTTTTGTAATCTTTATTTTTTTTAAGAGGGAGAGGCGTATGTTGAGAGTGACACCGATGTACCATCCTCTTTTGCTTCCATTGATTAAAGCAATAAAGGTAATATCTTTTATGTTCATTGTTTTACTTTCATTTTCGTTTTCTTTTCTATTTTATCTCTGTTGGTTTTTGATGAGCATGAAAGTGATTTCCGAAGCACAAGTATAACAAGTCTTTGTGAGTGCCAACGATACTTCATGGAGATGTTCTCCTCCTCAAGGTCCGTATCACTTCATTCTTGCCCAGCTTGATGATATAATGCGAATAGGGGACTGAGCTCGATCCTATGATTTATGCGTTGAACGCCTCCGAAGCAAGGTAGAACATGTAAGGTTTTCACGTATTTCATCAACCAAACTAAGGTAAGTGTTTCTTTTATTTTTTCTCTTTTCTTTTATTTCTGTAGATTAAGTCACCAACACTTCATCTTCCAACTCTTTGTTTTCCAACTCATTGTAAATACCGCTTCTATTTCTCCATCTTCTTAACCTACCGCTTTCTTCCTAACCTAACTTTAACTACTATTTTCTTATTTTCCTTTTAATAACTAAAAGAAGAAATTTTTAGAGAACTTACTTAAACGCTTCCATCGCTAGTCCCTCCCTGAGGATCACGACCCGCATAGCCATTGCTACAGCGGATTAGAATTGAGCACCTCACACATCCTTTTCCTAAATCTAAAATTCTTTATTTTCGTGTGCAGGAAAATTTCAATCAAAAATTTGGCACCGTTGCCGGGGAGGGACAGTAAGTTTCTCTATAAAAAAAACTAATTATTCTTTTATTTTTTTTCTGTTTGCAGGTTTTGAGAACAGGAAAACTAATAGCAGCAAGGACATATAGCAACTCTGTGCCTCTGCCCTTTAAGGCAGAGCAACAGGCCCTACTACAGAGCCGCGGTTCCGCGGCAAAAACCGCGTTTCCGCGGCCTCAGTAGTTCATTACTGATTCAGTTTTCTGCAGGTTGCTGCAATTTGCAAATTTGATTTGTCTGCTCTGTTAAATAGTTTCTGTGATCACCCTGCATACTGCTAACTAATTAACAGTAACTTATTTGTTGAAAAATAAAAAAAAATTAGACTCTTGCATATAGGAACGTGTCTATTTAATTTTTTTATTTTTGTTGAAGAGTGCTGGAGACAAGGTACGTTCGCATTGCATATAGACTAGGAAGCACCCTTGGCTGATTTTTTTACTTTGAGTGAATATTTGTCTACTGCTTTACACGTGCACTAAATTGACTTAAGGGCATGTCCTATAAATAGGATAAGGTGGGGATTTCATCACCCTTTCTTGGCCCACAAACAATCTCCTCACTCACTAACCCAAGCCTAACTAAAAATTAGTAGACGTTGGCCCTAGGGACATCTCGGACTCAATTAGGAGATTATCCTAAGGGGGAACAGTGTTGGAATTTGACTCCAGCAAAATCAGTGTCTAGGAAGGGGATTGAGGGCCGAAAGCCCGAAGATTGGTGGTTATTTAATTAAGGAACGTCTTTGACGGAAAACTTCCCACCAATCTTGCCTGACCTGGCTGATTAACTTGTGGTCAAAGTCTACACCCAACCTCCCGTGGACAGTCTAACCAGTTAGGAGTCGTCTAGGTCATAAGTCTGCCCTAACTTAGGTTAGAATTTTTTTTCCTTTTTTTGTTTTCTTATTTGTTTGTTTTCTTTTTATTTGTTTGTGTGATATGGCATATAACAATAATTTTTTCAATTTTAATCCATATTACACACCAAACTCTTTTTCGGATATTACCAACCCGACATATCATAACTTTGACCAACTTAGTGTGCCAGAATGGTCTTATCTGAATGAATATAACCCAAGCCCCCCATCTTATGACCATAATTTCCACAATAATTTTAACTCTTCATAGAGTTCATGGGGTTTCGCTTCCCCCGAGTCTAATTTTCAACCAACTTGTCCTCCTTATCCACCTTGTCCACAATATTTTCAAGATTCATACTCAGATCCACCAGTTCAAAATAGAAAACCATCTATTTTGGAAATGATGAGTATGCATGAGTCCAAGCAACAATCACCATCAATCTTAGACATGATGATGTATGAGTCCAAGCAACAATCACAGAATCTGACGGACTCACAATTTCATCACAATTGTCCCAACAACACTTCCTCTTTTCAAGTCCAATCACAAAATGATGCACCAATCGACTATGAAAAGATGCTTGAAGCCATGACTCAGGCTAGATTAGCTCGTGATCATGAAATAGATATGATGGTTCAATCTTTATGTTCTCACCGTTCGGCCATTTCTGATATCGCTAACCATTCTGTTAGAGCCGACGAGCCACGTTGTTTTGGACAACAAGATTCTAATTCAGGACCATCATTTGAACTTGCCGAAACTTCAATTTTTGATAGTTTGGCAAGTTATTCCTTTCCTGAAATAGAACTTGAGCATGAATATGATCATGATCTCCCACTTGGTGATTCAATTCTACTTCCTGATTCAATAATGACTCCGGTGTCTTCACCTGATTTTACTTTTCTCGAGTCAACATTGGATCCTGTGCCAATTCATCATGAAATTGAATCACCCATTTTTGATGATCATATTGAACTTGACCAATTTTATAATTTTGAAAGTCCCATGGATAAATTGGCAAGTTCTCATTTTTATGATATTGAACTCAATGAGATATGTGACCTAGAATCTCAAATCTGTGATCAAGTTCAAATTCCCGAATCATTATTGACTCCTGTTTTGTTACCCAACTTAGGTAATCTTTTAGAGTCAGTTTTGATTCCCACACCTATCATTCATGAACTTGAATCACCAATATTGAGTCACATTCCATTGTGGGAAAATGATTGTGGACTTGAGTTTCAACTTCTTGATTTGGACCCACTTCTTGAACCAAGCCCGACTCCTGAACCATTACTTGATTTAAGTTTTCTTCCTGAGTCAGTATTCGTTCCCGCCCTTCTGACGTCCAAGTCAATCATTCCATCTTTTCACACTCCATTTTGGGACAAGGCGGTTGACACAATTGACTCTGAAAATAATTATGAAATTTGGAAATTTGATGGGGTGGAATTATTAAAAAATGATCATACATACATTTTAGTGGGTTATACAAGAAAAATTTCTGGTAGGTTCCTCCAAAAACTACATTATCTTGATTGGGTAGCAACGCTTGGCCCAATTAGACCACCACCGGAACCACCACCTTGAGGTAACATCTGCCTTCCCTTTCTTCTTTTTCATGCATATATGCATACATTCATACATTGAGGACAATGCATGAGATAAGTGTGGGGGGAGGTTTTACTAACATACTAACATAGGTAGAAACTAACAAAAAATTTTGCTAATAAAAAAAAAAATTTGCTAAAAAAAGAAATTTAAAAAAAAAGGACAATATTTTGACTTATCTTTTGAAAGAAATCTAAGTTAGTCTTAAGAATTAGGAAAATCATGATTAGGATTTCTAAAAACTTGGTCAAAATAAATAAATTGTTGAATTTTTAGGTATAGGATGAGAAATTGAATAAGTAATTAGTCTTAATTTTTACCTTAATGAAATGTGCAACCTAATAAATTTACATATCTAGGATTCTAAGACAAAGACTCTTGTGCCCTATAAAAAAATAAAATAAAATAAAAAAAGAGGAAATGCGCTGATTAAGCTGGATACATGTGCTTCAAGAGGCATAAGTATTCACGCCTAAAGGTGATTTTATAAATAAGCGTCCTTAGTTTTGTGGCCTAGTTCACTCAAATTTGAGTCCGTGGGGTGTTTTCTTACCTGGTGCCCTAAAGCCGACCGGTTTGGGAGCCACCGACTTTAAGTTCGCTACATTGGTGGATTAGAAAGCCTAAGAAAACTAAGAAAAATTACTTTTATATGTACTAACACATTTAATAGTCAATTAGTTAGGTATGAGGGCCTCAAGAAGCCGTGATACTTACACGAAAGAAAATTAGATGAGTTATATATATTAAAAAAGAAAGAAAAAATTATAATAATAATAATAAAGAGGCATGAGAGTCAAAGTTAAGGAATTCCTAGTAAAAATTCACAATGATGCATATGACTTAGGGTAACGAAAAAGACTATACAAACATTCAATTTTGACCCTTACCTAAAAAGGAAAACAATTTACTATATAAAGACTAAGTTTAAGAATGAATAAAAATGAGGATCCTAAAAACTTATAGATTACTTAGTCTCTTCAAACGTATTTCAAATATTTTTCTTTTTATGGATTTTGTGGGTGTAATCCGCTGAAAACCCTCACGAGACAGCACTCGTCCTCTAGGGCAACCTAGGGGTTTAATGGCTTGTTGAACATACTAAGTGCAACCGTGATTCCTACGAAAGTGAGTTAGGATAGATTAATTTTTCTTTTCTTTCTGATTTTTACTCGAGGACGAGCAAAAAGATAAGTGTGGGGGTGTGATAGGTAGTAAAAAGTGCATATTTTCCAATACATTTACTATCACATTTTCATATTTATTCCTATAATTCTGCACATTTATTAATATTTTATTATTTATTGTGTGTAGGCCTTGAGTAATAAAAATAAAGGAATAAAGCCTTAAAAGAAGCCCAAAAGCCCATGTTTAAAGCCCATTGCAAAAGTTGCAATTATCAAATATCAAAATTGCAATTACTAAGGGCAATAGTTGCAAATACTAAAAGAAGAGGAAAAGGATAGACTTCTATTCAACCCTAAATGCTTGCAGGATGAGGATAAAAGCCAAAGAAGGAGATTGCAAAGATAACAAATTCGTTGTTAAAAGATATTGGAAGATTTGGATTTAGGGTAACTTGCTTCCCAAGTTATCCCGAAATTTCAAAATAAAGAGTCAGGATACAGCTTCCAGACGGATAAACCCAGATGGACGGACCAGAGGAGGCCATGCGCGAAAGTGCGTGGCCAGCCGACACGACTTGGTCGCGGTAACGCGGCCCAAGCCGCGTTTCCGCAGCAATCTGGATGAGACCAAGCAACAATTTTCGTGGAGGAATCGTACTGGGACTCTACTTCCTTCTGTACCTATAAATACCCCTGCAGAGCAACCGAGAAGGGCGTGCAGTGAAGTCCAGGCCAAATCTAGGGTTTTAGGCTAGGTTGTAACTTAGTTTTTATTTTTCTTTTGTAATCTTTATTTTTTTAAGAGGGAGAGGCGTATGTTGAGAGTGACACCGATGTACCATCCTCTTTTTCTTCCATTGATTAAAGCAATAAAGGTAATATCTTTTATGTTCATTGTTTTACTTTCATTTTCGTTTTCTTTTCCTTTTCTATTTTATCTCTGTCGGTTTTTGATGAGCATGCAAGTGATTTCCGAAGCACAAGTATAACAAGTCTTTGTGAGTGCCAACGATACTTCATGGAGATGTTCTCCTCCTCAAGGTCCGTATCACTTCATTCTTGCCCAGCTTGATGATATAATGCGAATAGGGGACTGAGCTCGATCCTATGATTTATGCGTTGAACGCCTCTGAAGCAAGGTAGAACATGTAAGGTTTTCATGTATTTCATCGACCAAACTAAGGTAAGTGTTTCTTTTATTTTTTCTCTTTTCTTTTATTTCTGTAGATTAAGTCACCAACACTTCATCTTTCAACTCTTTATTTTCCAACTCATTGTAAATACCGCTTCTATTTCTCCGTCTTCTTAACCTACCGCTTTCTTCCTAACCTAACTTTAACTACTATTTTCTTATTTTTCCTTTTAATAACTAAAAGAAGAAATTTTTAGAGAACTTACTTAAACGCTTCCATCGCTAGTCCCTCCCTGAGGATCACGACCCGCATAGCCATTGCTACAGCGGATTAGAATTGAGCACCTCGCACATCCTTTTCCTAAATCTAAAATTCTTTATTTTTGTGTGCAGGAAAATTTCAATCAATGGGACTTGTTGGATGGCATCAAGAAGTGGCACATTTATCTTTACTTGATTAAAGATCTCAATTATCTTATCCATGTGTGGATTTTGCTTGTTTTTCAGCCTATTAGGAAATGGTGCTATAGGCTGGTGCACATAACTGGTTGACTTATGTTTTTCAGACTCATCAAATTTAAGAGGAGTGGGGTTAGATGAGGTGGATGCTGAAGTGTGATTGTGCTGACTAGGATTAGGTGGTGTTGACACTTGGTTATCAACTTTCTTTCCCGACCTCAATGTATAAACAACATTACATTGATTCAGAGATTGATCCTCAACCAAATGAGCTTGTTGTGAATTCCTAGGATTCATAATTGGTTGACTGGGCAAGGTACCCTTTTGCCTCTCATGTTATGGGTTAGCTAACTGGCTCATTTGACCCTCTAGCCTCTGTATTGTTTGCATGAGGGAATCTTGGTTCTTCATGTACCTTTTCATGTTTCTCTTAAAATCAGTCATTCTCCTTTCAAGTTGAGAATTCTGGAAGGAAGGTGGAGCTTAGTTGGGAAAATTTTGTTGATAATTTGAAAAATTGTTGGGAGAATTGTGAGGGTGATTGGAAAAGTTGGGTTGATGATTGGAAGAGTTATTGGAATGATGGAAGTGGCTTGCATGGTTTGACCGTGAGTGGTCATTATTTTGCTGGCTCCATGAGAAATTTGGGTGATTTCTCCAGCCAAGATTGTACGTTGGAGCGTAAGGATAATTGTTCGGCCATGAAAAGGCTGCATTCATCGGTTCAGAAAAGTGTTGGTGAGCTTGAAATACAGGACACTCCTCAAACACATGATTCATGGCCTGACAGTAAGTACAACCCGGAGTTGGAAATTAGTTTGGACTGACTTGATTGACTGGACTTCGTTCCTTAATTTCTAAAGCTTCCAGTCTTCTTGCTAGGTTAGCTAACTTAGCCTCGTTCGCTATGGATGATTCAATCAAATGGAGACCTCCTTTTGAAGAGATAGAGTTTGGATTTCTAGAGCTTTCACTAGTAGGTTCCCATTGGATGGTCTTTTCAGCTAGATTCTCGTATAAAACCCACCCTTCATGCTCATCCTTCTGCAAGAATCCCCCTTGGCACATGCTTTCTAAGAGGGTCCTGGTCGAGTAGTCGAAACCGTCATAAAGAATTTGGCATTGTCACCATTTCTCTATTCCATGATGAGGACATTGGATAAGAAGGTCTTTGAAGCATTCAAAGTACCTCCAAAACGGTTCACTAGGTTCTTGCTTGAACTGCATGATGTTTTTCCTAATGAGGGCGGTCTTGTGGATTGGATAGAATTTCTTCAAGAAGACCTTGATGAAACCATCCCAAGAAGTGATAGAGCCGGCTGCTAAGCTGTAGAGCCATTTCTTGGCTAGGTCCTTAAGAGCAAATAGGACAAATCTCAACCTAATAGCATCATCTGAAAGGTGTGGGATTTTCATCATTAAGCATACTTCCTCTAATTCTCTTATGAAGAAATAAGCATCTTCGGACTCTAAGCCATGGAACTTAAGGAGTGTATTAATGAACTGTGGCTTAAGATCAAAGTTGTGTTCACCAACCGATGGAAGTTGGATGCAGGATGGAAGTGATGTTCTAATGGGATAAAACCTATCCTGTAAAGATGTCGGTCGATCCATAACCGAATCTGGCCTTGTTTCGAACTTGGGTGGTGATGTGTTTCTAGTTAACCTAGATGAATTAGGGTCTCTTGACCACACTTGCATACACAAACACAACCACAAACAAGTTCACCAATAGTCAAGAAAAGAAAACAACCAAGTCTAGTCTAAGGTAACCTTGACCTAGACAACTCCTAACTGATTGATTATCCACATGAGGTATAATGTAGACTTTGACCACAAGCTAATCAGCCAGGTCAGGGCAAGATTGGTGGGAGGTTATCCATCAAAGACGTTCCTCAATTAAGTAATCACCAACCTTCGGGCTTTCGGCCCTTAATCCCTTTCCTAGACACTGATTTGGCAGGAGTCAAATTCCAACACTTTTCCCCCTTAGGATAATCTCCTAGTGAGTTCGAGATGTCCCTAAGGCCAACCTCTATTTGATTTTACTTAGGCTTAGGTTGTGCGTGTTTGGAGATGGTTTGTGAGCTAGGGAAGGGTAATGACTTCCCCACCTTTTCTTGAATTTGGTTTTGCCCTTAGAGTTAATTGTGTAAAGTGTGAAAGATATAGAAAAGTAGCATTCAAAAGCAAATATCACCCAAGAATTGTTGGAACCTAACAAGTTCAAGATGTTGAAGCCTCTCAAATTGCAAGATTTTGATGATGGACAAACACTTCTACCTCATGATGATTGCTCTACCTCAGATGAAGATTATTGAAGATTTTTGGTGATTTTGGAAAGTTGTTGTGTAACTTAGAAAAATATGAAAAGCCTTGATAACTTACACAAAAATCCTTTCCTAGTCGACTTGCCCTATTGATATAGTCGACTAACCCAACTTAGTCGACTTGCCAAAAACCTCTAGTCGACTAGTCCATTCCAAAACCAAAATCCTAACTCTCTGTTTGGACTCTGAATGCAAATTAGTCGACTTGACTTTCCTACCTAGTCGACTAACAGATACTCTAATCGACTAACCCAGTTTCCAATTCGACTAATATTAGATACAAAAATTATCCAACTCTCTGTTTCTTTCTGAATCAAAACTTAGTCGACTACACCAAATTCCTAAGTCGACTAACAAAGTTTATAGTCGACCAACAGACATTTCTAGTCGACTATATTCAGTTATCCAGAAACCAATTTTTCCAACAGACATATCCCTAGTCGACTAATCTCTAAACCTAGTCGACTAATAGTTGAAGTTTTGCCTAGGCTAGTCGACTAACTCAGTATCCTAGTCGACTATAGGCAGTTTCTGACTGTTGGACAGTTTCTCTTATCTGATCCATTTGACAACGTTTTCCAACGTTTAAAATGTCTGAATTGGTTCCATAACTACCCTAACTGACCCTAGTCTACATCTATAAATAGGGAAGTTATTCCTAAGGCCAATTACCAATTCATTCCATCAGTTTTCCAAAAGAAAATTTCCAGAAACCTGAAAACTGAATCTCCAACTTCAGTTCTTCACCAAAAGCCATTTCCCTTAGTGAAGGATTCTGAAGTTCAACTTTCCTATACTGAACCTTGTCCACTACACATTCTGTATCAAGGCTATAGGAAATCATTGTATTCATTTCAAAGAAGATTTTGTACAAGGCGTCTTCTTGGGAGTAGAAGAAAGTTGTACAAGGCGTGTTCTCTTGGTGGAAGAGAAGTTGTGCACATTTGGCAAAGGGTGTTTGTCAAGTGGTGTACAAGGCATTTGTTGTGGGTGTACACAAGTAAAGAAAGGGAAAATCTCAAGCATTTTGCTTGGGGACTGGATGTAGGTCACAAGGACCGAACCAGGATAAATCTCCGGTGTTTGCGTTTGTATTTTCTGTGTTAATCTTGTGATTACTTTAATTTCCTGCAAGTAGTTTGTTTAATTTTTATAAACACTATTCACCCCCCCTCTAGTGTTGTGTTGCTTTGATTATAGATCCTACATTTGGTATCAGAGCAGGTTCAAGGCAACAACTATACAAGGATGGCAACGGAGTTCACATCATCCCAATTCTAAGAGGGGCATTCTACACAACGACCACCGCTATTTGACGGAACCAATTACAATTATTGGAAGTGTAGAATGAAGATCTACTTGCAGTCGCTCAACTACGATCTTTGGAACATTGTAGAAGCATCATACACCAAGCCTACAACCAACTAAGACGCTTGGAATGAAGATCAAAAGAAGAATGCAAATCTTGATGCCAAGGCGATGAACGCTCTATTTTGTGCCTTAACCAAAGAAGAGTTCAATCGTGTGTCAACATCCACTTCTGCACATCAAATTTGGCATACACTTCAGGTAACACACGAAGGTACGAATAAAGTTAAAGAATCTAAAATTTCTGTTCTTGTACACAGATTTGAATTGTTCAAGATGAAGGAGAATGAAACCCTATCCGAAATGGTTACAAGATTCACCGACATCACCAATACTCTTGCATCCCTTGGAAAGGACTACACTCAAGTTGAAAGAGTCCGTAAGATTCTTCGAGCACTCACACCGGAATGGGAGAAGAAGACAACCGCAATTGAAGAGGCGAACGATCTCTCCACTATGACATTAGAAAACCTAATCGGTAATCTAATGGCATATGAAGTGCAAATAGAAGAAAGAAAGAAGGACGAACAACAACATCAATCCAAGAAGAAAGTTCTTGCCTTCCATGCAACTTCAGATACGGACAATTCGGATGAAGATGAAGAAGAAATGGCCATGCTTTCAAGAAAGTTCAAAAGGTTCTTAAAACAAGGTAAGTATAATAAGAATAAAGATACTAACGATATTCCTACTTGTTTTAAGTGTAACAAACCAGGCCACATGAAGAAGGATTGTCCATTGATGAAATCAAAAGAACACTTCAAGACTTTTAACAAGTCCAACAAGTTCAACAAGTTCAACAAGAAGAAGAAAGCCTTTCAAGCAATATGGGATGATAGCGACTCATCTTCCTCTGACGAAGAAGAAGCAACGGAAACCGCCAATATCTGCTTCATGGCCCAAGAAGATGAGGTACAAGATTATGATGAGTTATTAGAAGCTTTTAATGAATTGTTTAATAATTTCAAAAATGAAAAGATTAAAAATGAAGTTTTAATAAAGGAAAATGAAAGACTCATTCATGAAAATGCATGTTTTGTTTCTCAAACATCTTCTCTTAGTTCTCAAAATGAAGATTTTGAAAAAGTTATTACATCTTTAAAAAAGGATAATGAAATTTTCTTAAAAGAAAATTCTTTACTTAAAAAGGAAACTATTTCTTTAAATTCTAGAATTTCTATTTTAGATAAAGACATGATTGTTTTCAAAATTAAGTATGAAGATCTTTTGAAAAATGTAACAAAGTTTAATAAAGGAAAAGAGAATTTAAATGTTTTATTATCTTCTCAAAAGATGTCTAACAATCATTTTGGTCTTGGTTTTTCAAAAGATAAGATGTATAAACCTACTCATGTTGGTATTGGATTTTCAAAAACCAATTTTGTAAAATCTACACATCTTCATAATAATAATTCTTTTGTGAAAAGAAATACTATTTCAAAAAGAATTAGATGCAAATATATATGGGTTCCTAAGAATCTAAATAATGTTGATAAAATGTTTATATTGCATCTTATATACATGATGTGTGTAATTTTAAGAATTATGTTTATACTAACAAGTGGAAACCAAATTCCAATTGGATTTGGGTTCCTAAAGACTAATCTTTTTCGGACCCTATCATGATGGGTACCATATATATTGTTTCTATCTTATAGGTACCTAATAAGGAAAAATGGATACTTGATAGTGGGTGTTCCAAACACATGACCGGACATATGCAACTACTATCTTCCGTTCAAATCAAAAAGGGAGGTACAGTGATCTTTGGAGACAATAACAAAGGAAAAGTTATTGGTACCGGCATTGTTGGTAATATTTCAAAACCCCTTATTGAAAATGTTCTTTTGGTAAGTGGTTTAAAACACAATCTATTAAGTATTAGTCAATTATGTGATAAGGGTTATAAAATTGTTTTTGAAAAAGATGCTTGTCTTATTTATGATACTAATATGAAAGATATTTTATTTAAAGGTTTTCGAAACAATAACATTTATGAGTTATCAATAACATGCATGTCATCTAATGATAATTTATGTCTACTTGCTTCAAATAATGATTATTTTTTATGGCATAAAAGATTTGGTCATTTGAATATGAAAACTATTTCTAAGATTTCTAAATTTGATTTAGTTAAAGGTCTTCCAAAAATTGCTTTTAAAAAGGATTATTTTTATGATTCTTGTCAATTAGGAAAGCAAGTTAAATCATCTTTTAAATCAAAGGATTTAGTTTCTACAAATAGACCTTTAGAATTATTGCATTTGGATTTATTTGGCCCTACTCGTGTTTCTTCATTAAACAAGAGTAGATATGTTTTTGTCATTGTTGATGATTATTCACGCTTTTCATGGGTAATTTTTCTTAAAAATAAAAATGATACTTTTGATGAATTTGTAAGTTTTTATAAAAGAATTCAAAATCAACAGTCTCTAAACATAGTCACTATTCGAAGTGATCATGGAGGAGAATTTGAGAATGAATCTTTTTCAAATTTCTGTAATAAGTATGGTATTACACATAATTTTGCATTTCCTAGAGCATCTCCTCAAAATGGTGTTGTAGAGAGAAAGAATAGGACTTTGCAAGAATGTGCTAGAACTATGCTTATGGATAGTAACTTACCAAAATATTTTTGGGCTGAAGCTATTGCTACTGCTTGTTATGTTTTAAATCGTGTGCTTATTCGACCTTTTTTAAATAAAACATCATATGAATTGTTTCATAATAGGATTCCAAAAGTTTCTTATTTTAAGATTTTTGGATGTAAATGCTTTATCTTAAATACAAAAGATGCTTTAGATAAATTTGATGCTAGATCCAATGAAGGTATTTTTGTTGGATACTCTACTCATAGTAAAGCATATAGAATTTTTAATAAGAAAACATTTACTATTGAAGAATCATTACATGTTAAATTTGATGAATCCTTGTCTAAACCTGTTTCTAATACTTCTCCACATGATGATGATCATATCATAGATACTCCTAATGATAATATTGTTATATCTTCTGTTGATACTAACATTTCTAAGGATGAAGAGATTCCTACCGAGTTACCGAAAGCCTATGTTGAAGTAAGGAATCATCCACGAGATTTGGTGATTGGAGATATAAATCAAGGCGTTCAAACGAGATCCAAGTTGAACTACATGACACAAATTGCCTTCATTTCACTCATTGAACCGAAGAATATCAACGAAGCATGTGCGGATGATTTTGGACAATTGCCATGCAAGAAGAGTTGAACCAATTTGTAAGAAATGATGTTTGGGATCTTGTACAACGTCCTACTGATCATCCTGTCATCGGCACCAGATGGGTCTTTAAGAACAAACTCAATGAATCCGGTGAAGTCATTAAGAACAAAGCAAGGTTAGTAGCACAAGGGTACAATCAAGAAGAAGGTATTGATTTTGATGAAACTTATGCACCAGTAGCAAGACTTGAATCTATTCGTATATTACTTGCTTTCTCATGTTTTTTAAATTTCAAACTTTATCAAATGGATGTTAAAAGTGCTTTTTTAAATGGAATTATTAAGGAAACTGTTTATATTGAACAACCACCAGGTTTTGAACATGAAAAATTTTCAAACCATGTTTTTAAACTTAAAAAAGCTTTATATGGTTTAAAGCAAGCACCCCGTGCTTGGTATGATAGATTAAAAAGTTTTCTTTTAAATTCTGATTTTAAAATGGGAAGAGCAGATACTACTCTTTTTATTAAACATGTTAATAAAGATATCTTAATTATTCAGATATATGTTGATGATATCTTATTTGGTTCTACTAACGATAATCTTTGTCAAGAATTTTCTAAGACCATGCAGAGTGAATTTGAGATGAGCCATATGGGCGAACTTACTTACTTCCTCGGTCTACAAATAAAGCAAATGAAGGATGGAATCTTCATCTCCCAATGCAAATACGCTAAGGAACTTCTAAAGCGATTTGGCATGGAAAATTCTGGTCATAAGAATACTCCAATGAGTACGACGACATTTTTAGACAAAGATGAAAATGGTAAGAATGTTGATCAGAAACTCTATAGAGGTATGATTGGTTCTTTACTATACATTACTTCAAGTAGACCTGATATTATGTTCAGCGTATGCTTATGTGCTAGATATCAGTCAAATCCTAAGGAATCACATATTAAAGCAGTGAAAAGGATCTTTAGATATTTAAATAACACAATCAACTATGGTTTATTTTATTCAAAATCATGCACATTTGATTTATTATCATATAGTGATGCTGATTTTGCTTGTTGTAAATCTGATCGGAAGAGTACTAGTGGTACTTGTCACTTTTTGGGACATTCACTAGTATCATGGTTCAGTAAAAAGCAAAATTCTGTGTCATTATCAACAACCGAGGCAGAATATATTGCTGCTAGTGTTGCATGTGCACAAATTATATGGATGAAACAAACCTTACTTGATTATGGCATGACTATCACAAACTCACCTATTATGTGTGATAATACCAGTGCTATTAATTTATCTAAAAATCCTGTTCATCATTCACGTACCAAACATATTGATATTAGACATCATTTTTTACGTGATCATGCTTTAAAAGGTGACATTTCATTAACTTTTATCTCAACTGATAATCAAATTGCTGATATATTCACAAAACCTCTGAAAGAAGATACTTTTATTAAATTTAGAAGAGATTTGGGTATTTGCAATTTTTCCGATTTTTAAACATTTTTTTCAGATTTTTTTCAAAGGCAAATCTTTTTACCTAAGTTAGTCGACTTACCATGTTTATTAGTCGACTTATAAAAGACTTAGTCGACTTGACTTTTTACCTAGTCGACTCCTGTAACAAACAGAAACTTCAATTTTTGATTTGTCAAAAGTTAGTCGACTATAGTAAATTACTAGTCGACTAGTCCTATTATTAGTCGACTAATCTTGTCCTGTAAGTCGACTAAAACTGTGACTTTTTGTTTTCTGTTTTCGGATTTCCACTTCAAACCCGACCCGATTTCTTTAAGTTAAGGATCCGTTTACACTCTCTTTTAATCTTAACCACTCATCTCTTTCCAGAATTGATCCTCACCCTTGGTTCTTTTTTTTTACCTCACCCAAACCCTAGGTTTCTTTCATTCTCTCCTTTCCAGCCGATTCTTCAGTCGACCAGAAGCTAGGGCACAGACAACCTGCAGCAGCCTTCCACAGTTCAAATTCCTTCAAATTTCTCCACAGTTCTTGGTATCTTGGTATAATCTTTCATCTCTCAGTCATTCCCATACGTATCTACTGTCTACTTGATTTAATTTAGTTTTTCACCATATCAAAATCAAAGAAAACTAAATTTACCCCTTCATCATTATCTTCCATTGTTGACTTTAAGAAATTCCTTAAGAATCCAGGTCTAGAAGAGGATTACCATAGATTGTCATCTCTAGACATCATTCCAGGGAGATTTATCAAGTATGATGATTTTTATCAATATGATATCATGTCATTTTTGAGAAATTGTGGATTGTATAATATGTTTTTCACTGAATTTAAACAAGCATATTATCCCTTCCTCATTTATCTGTTCTACACCAACTTATCATATGAAGATAATGAGGATGCTATCCATCTTTACTCCTATGTTAAAGGTGTCCACATAAAGCTTTCCATAAAATCTATTGGTCGTATCCTATCAATTCCTTTTACCGGCCTCTCACTTGATGAAATTGTTATGGATGATGAGGATGTCTTAAGTCAAATCTTTCTACCTGGCCAAAGATTGCCAATGACCAATAATAAACTAAAACCTATTCCACGTCTTATTGGTAGAATCCTCTCATATAATATCTGTCCCAAAACTGGTAGTTACAATTACTACTCCAGGGAATTATCCTCTTGTGTCTATGCTATTATGGCTGGACTCGAGGTTAATTGGGCTAAGATCATCTTTGATACTATGGTCAAGTTTCATTCATCTTTCCTTCCTTTTGGCGCCTTTTTGACACCAATTTTTCGGAAATATCATGTTGATCTAGCTTCCGAAACTAGTGTTGTTAAAATCTTTGAATTGTTTGATAGTGCCGCCATACACCGCATGAAACTGTCTGATCCTCCTCCACAACATCCCTCTTCACCTCCACATAGTCCTCCTCAAGGTCCATCTTCCTCTTCACAACCTCCTTTCACTGATCCACCTCCAACTCAACCACCTCCATATGCTGATGCATTCTACAATTCCATGTCTGCTCAAATTGCATCTATTCAAACTCAACAACAAGCTTTGCAAGATTCTCAGTCTCAAATTCTTGAGAATCAATCTTTGTTGATGACTCGGATGGATTCCTTTGAATCTACTCAAGCGGCGATTCTGAGTCTTCTCAAGATCCATTTCCCGCCACCTCCTCCTCCCGGATCCGAGCATTAAAAATATTGGCGTTGGCATTTCTTTATGTTTTTGCTTTTGAAACTCTTATGTATTTTCTGTTATTTGTTTAAAGACTATGTCAGTTTTCTTGTTTAAAGACTATGTATTTTCTCTTTTTGTTAATGACAAAGGGGGAGAATTAGTGTTATGTGATATGTGTATCTGGTTATCTGTGTTATGTGCTCTGTGTATTCATGATATCTGTGTATCCATGTTATATGTTTCTATGTGTTCTGTTAATGTTCTGTTAGCTTTGTTGGCTAACTGGTTATGTTCTGAAAATTCCAATCTGAAAATTCTGCATGTTATGTGTTGTGCAACTTTGTGACAAAATCAAAGTTATTTGACATATATATGTTATGGATACTAACATATGACCATGCAGGTGCAACTTAACATTTTCTGCAAGGGCAATATATTTTTTATAACCTAGTTACTGCAGGGGAGTTTTGTTGCAGGGGGAGTCATCATAAACATATGTTGTCATCATCAAAAAGGGGAGAATGTTGGAACCTAACAAGTTCAAGATGTTGAAGCCTCTCAAATTGCAAGATTTTGATGATGGACAAACACTTCTACCTCATGATGATTGCTCTACCTCAGATGAAGATTATTGAAGATTTTGGGTGATTTTGGAAAGTTGTTGTGTAACTTAGAAAAATATGAAAAGCCTTGATAACTTACACAAAAATCCTTTCCTAGTCGACTTGCCCTATTGATATAGTCGACTAACCCAACTTAGTCGACTTGCCAAAAACCTCTAGTCGACTAGTCCATTCCAAAACCAAAATCCTAACTCTCTGTTTGGACTCTGAATGCAAATTAGTCGACTTGACTTTCCTACCTAGTCGACTAACAGATACTCTAGTCGACTAACCCAGTTTCCAAGTCGACTAATATTAGATACAAAAATTATCCAACTCTCTGTTTCTTTCTGAATCAAAACTTAGTCGACTACACCAAATTCCTAAGTCGACTAACAAAGTTTATAGTCGACCAACAGACATTTCTAGTCGACTATATTCAGTTATCCAGAAACCAATTTTTCCAACAGACATATCCCTAGTCGACTAATCTCTAAACCTAGTCGACTAATAGTTGAAGTTTTGCCTAGGCTAGTCGACTAACTCAGTATCCTAGTCGACTATAGGCAGTTTCTGACTGTTGGATAGTTTCTCTTATCTGATCCATTTGACAACGTTTTCCAACGTTTAAAATGTCTGAATTGGTTCCATAACTACCCTAACTGACCCTAGTCTACATCTATAAATAGGGAAGTTATTCCTAAGGCCAATTACCAATTCATTCCATCAGTTTTCCAAAGAAAATTTCCAGAAACCTGAAAACTGAATCTCCAACTTCAGTTCTTCACCAAAAGCCATTTCCCTTAGTGAAGGATTCTGAAGTTCAACTTTCCTATACTGAACCTTGTCCACTACACATTCTGTATCAAGGCTATAGGAAATCATTGTATTCATTTCAAAGAAGATTTTGTACAAGGCGTCTTCTTGGGAGTAGAAGAAAGTTGTACAAGGCGTGTTCTCTTGGTGGAAGAGAAGTTGTGCACATTTGGCAAAGGGTGTTTGTCAAGTGGTGTACAAGGCATTTGTTGTGGGTGTACACAAGTAAAGAAAGGGAAAATCTCAAGCATTTTGCTTGGGGACTGGATGTAGGTCACAAGGACCGAACCAGGATAAATCTCCGGTGTTTGCGTTTGTATTTTCTGTGTTAATCTTGTGATTACTTTAATTTCCTGCAAGTAGTTTGTTTAATTTTTATAAACACTATTCACCCCCCCTCTAGTGTTGTGTTGCTTTGATTATAGATCCTACAAGAATGTTTCCTAAACTATATTCTATGCATACGTACCTTGCCTCCAGCTCTCTTCAACAGTAATTGTAAAGTAAACGTAATTAGACAAATGCCTAGAATGCAAGTCTAAACGTTTTTTTAAGCAATTAACAATCACTCAAATTACTGTTGGATTAAAATAGGGATGGTGGATAGCAGATATAGCAAGAATATAACATACAAAAACTTAAATTTTTTGCGAGCAATATGTCCTGCAAAAAAGAGTTTTAGTAGTCCAATGGAATTTTCAGTTTTTGCAACGCAATTTCTTGAAATTTTGTTTCCTACTTTCGAGAGTAGGGGAACAGAATTTGCAAGTCTTCTCTTGCAAAGCTTGAATGCTAGATCTGAATCTTCAAGTCCCTAAAACAACACACAAAACTTTTTAAAAAATAAATACACCGTTCCCTCCCCGGCAACGGCGCCAAAAATTGATTACTAAAATAAAAGAACAATCAAAGAGTTTAAGAATTTACCGTGTAGCTTATGGCTAACGGGTCGTGTCCACGAGGAGAAATGCGATGGAAGCTTTTCGGTGATTCGTTTAAAAACAAAGAATTGTGCTTGTTTTTAATGGAAAAGAGAATGGAAAGAAGGAGATGATTAAAAGAGAAATTGCAACTTTAGAGAAGGCTTTGGAGAAGGGGATTTAAAAAGCTCGAAAATTATTTTGTTGATTATAGTAAGGAAGAAAATCTGGGCTCACTGTCTCACTACTCAACTGTTCATTCTTCTATTGAAATCCTAAATGCCTCAACTTGATCATGGGCAAAACTTAAGACTGACTTTAGAAAGTTTGAAGTAAAGCACATAAGATGGTTGGAAGAGTTCACTCTTTTCTTTAAGAAATTATTTTGAATCGGATGTTAAATCATCAAGCGCGAAGAAGCAAGTATGAAATAAAAACAGTTCAAGATACGTTCTTAAAAGAAGTACGAGTTTAGAAATCCAAACCCATCCTCATGTGCCTTCAAGAACACTTTCAAGAAGAAAGGCTTTAAGTAAGGCATGCAAATGATTCATTGGGTCTTTTTCATTAAATCAGAGGAGAAGTAGAATTGAAGAGAGGTACAATAGTGAGCCCAGAAAACCGATCTAGCTACTCATGAAAAACAAAGAAGAAAGCAAGTAAACAATGCATGACATACCGTAATAAGAGTGGAAGAAAATGTAGCTCGATTCTTGTATTGATGTCACTTCAATCTTCAAGTACAAGCACTCAATTCCTCTTTCTCACAAGTATTTGTACTGGACTACAAATTGAAAAATAAAAATACAACTTTTGTGCTATCTAACAAAGAGCCTAAATCCTTAGAAAATAGACAAAAATTCTAATCCTAGTCTTCGCTCCCTTTTTCTCTGCTGAAACTACTATTTATAGGGTAAAACCAAAAAGGGAGAATCCCGGGAAGATTGGGGGAGCAAACGCTCCCCCAACAGAAGTAACAAGGCCGCGAAAATGCGGCTTGGGCCGCGTTTTCATGGCCCTGGTGTGGCCAGATGACCACACCCAGTTGGCTGGCTCTCCTCGTTTGGTGAATCTCCTATATCTTCTTCTGGTTTTCTTGTTTCTGCTCTAAAAGTTGACGAAACAGCCTTTGATTGTTTGGCTCAACCGCTTGATTCAGGGAGGATTCTTCTCAACCGGTTTTCAACCTCTCTGATTTAACAAGATTTTGCCCTGATTCCTTAATTTCAAATTTATTCTGAATTAAATCAGAATTTGGTGGGCTTTTGGGCTTGTTTCTCTTTTCTTTCCTTTAGCAATTGGGCCTACATTTAACAAAGAAAAAAGAAGACTTATTAATAGGATTTATTAGCTAAAAAGTATGGTAAGGTGACAATGATATGCATTATATGTGACTAATCAACAAGCTCACTGACACCAACGAATTCAGTCCCAAAATAACTCTATCTCTATAACTGAATAATTCAAGAATCAATAATGAAAAGTAGTCTATTGATTAACCTCGAAATCAACATAAATTAACAGAAACTGAATCATAAATATGGAGTAGAACACCCTCGAATAATGATTGTTCTTTCATTTTAGCAATCAACACTTATCTTTCGCTCGCCCTCGAGCAGAATATCAAAACTAATCTTAATCAATTATTAGACTACTTTCGCAGGTCACGCGATTGCACTGAGCATGTGCAACAAGCCATTAAACCTCTAGGTTACCCCTAGAGGACGAGTTTTGTCTGTGAGGGTTTCCAGTGGATTGCACCCACAAAATCCATAAAGAAAGAGAAAAAAGTTAGTATTTTCGAAAAGCATTTTGAAAAGAGAAAATATTTGAAGTATATTTATGAGAGATTAAGTAATATATAAGTTATAGGAATATCAAAATTTTCATTCCTAAACTTAGTCTCTATTCAACAACAAGTCATCAATCAAAGTAAGGAGTCAAATTATTTTTCTCATCTAGTCTATTAATTTACCCTGAGTCGTATGCACCATCGTGATTGTGAAGTTGACTAAGGGTTCTTTAACATTAACTCCTATGCGTTATTTATATTTATTTTTGGTGGGATTTATTCCTCAATTTCATTAGGCTTTCTAATCTGCCCATGTAACGAGCCTTCAGTCAATGACACCCAAACCGGACAGTTTTAGGGCACCAGGTGAGAAAACACCCCTAAGGACTTAAACACTCGAGCAGACAAGGCCACGAAACTAAGGTTTTTATTTATAGATGTATCCCTTTTAGGCGTGAATACTTATGCTTCATGAGGCATAAATACCCAGCTTAATCAGAGGATTTATGTATATACAAATTTTTTTTCAAACTTATCTAATTCTCTTTTGTATAAATACCAAGGCTTTCTTAGGCCAAAGCACCTAACTAATCAATAATTAGATTTGTTTATATTTTTTTTATAAGGCATAAGAGTCTCTGTTTTTAAACCCTAAGTGTGTAAGTGCATTTAGTGTGCATATTTCATCAAGGTAAATATCAAGACTAAATTACTTTCACAAATTTTCTTCCTAACCCTAAACATCAAACAAGTTATCTTATTTTGACCAAGTGTAAGAAATCCTAATTATGATTTTCCTATTCCTTAAAATGACTTAATTTCTTACAAAAAATATATCAAAATATTTTTCTGACCTTTAAAAAAGTTTATATATATATATATATATTTCTCTTTTTTTGTTTTTTTAATTTTATATATATATATATATATATATATATATATATATATATATATATATATATATATATATATATATATATATATATATATATATATATATATGTCATGTTAGAACCCTCCCCCACACTTATCTCATGCATTGTCCCCAATGTATGAAAGAAATGTATAAATGCATGAAATAAAATAGAAAAGAGGAAAGTTACAGATACACTGGGTCAAAAAGACTCATAGCCGTTTCATTTATCGGCACCGATTCCAAGAAAGGTTTAAGGCGTTGACCATTTACCTTAAAGTCATTTCCATTCTTGGTGTCACTGATCTCAACTGCACTGTGTGGAAACACGGTTTTTACAACGAATGTCCCAGTCCATCTTGACTTTAATTTTCCTGGAGAAAGATGAAGCCTAGAATTATAGAGTAAGACTTTTTGTCTAGGGACAAAGGTTTTTCTTATGATGTGTTTATCATGAAAAATCTTGACTCTATCTTTAGTGATCCTAGCATTTTCATAGGGCTCATTTCTCAATTCCTCTAATTCGAAAATTTGTAATTTCCGAAGGTCACCGGCCTTAGTCAAGTCAAAATTCAACTTCTTGATTGCCCATAAGGCTCGGTGCTCTAACTCAACGGGCAAGTGACAAGATTTGCCATAGACTAACCTATAAGGAGACATTCCTAGAATCATCTTGAAAGCGGTCCTGTAGGCCCATAGGGCATCTACAAGTTTGATGGACCAATCTTTTCGGTTTTGGTTCACAGTTTTCTCCAAGATAAGCTTGACTTGTCTATTGAAAACCTCAACTTGCCCACTGGTTTGAGGATGATAAGGAGTGGATAACTTGTGAGTTATGGCATACTTTCGCATAAGAGCTTCAAAAGATCTATTGCAAAAGTGAGTGCCATTATCACTAATGATAGCACGAGGGGTTCCAAAGCGTGAAAAAATATTCTCTTTCAAAAACTTTATGACAACTTTGTTATCATTAGTTTTACAAGGAATGACTTCTACCCACTTGGACACATAATCCACCGCAACCAATATGTATTGGTTGCCAAATAAATTAGGAAATGGACCCATAAAGTCGATGCCCCAAACATCAAAGAGTTCTATTTCTAGGATTGGGTTGAGGGGCATCATATTTCGTTTTGAGATCCTTCCTACCATTTGGTATCTAGGGCACGTCTTGCAAAATTCATAAGCATCCTTGAACAAAGTGGGCTAATAAAACTCGCTTTGTAGCACTTTTTCAGCAGTCCTGCGGGGACCAAAGTGTCCACCGCATGCAAGTTCGTGACAAAAAGATAGAACACTCTTAACCTCCTCATCGGGAATGCATCTCCTAATAATTTGGTCAGAACAGTACTTGAAAAGATACGGTTCCTCCCAAAAGAAATATCGGACTTGGGATAAGAACCGGTATATATCGTTTTTGGACCAATGAGACGGAGTTTGATTTGTGACTAAGTAATTCACTATATCAGCAAACCAACGTTCCCTAGAGATAGCTAAGAGATTTTCATCAGGAAAATCCTCATTTATGGGTAATTTGTTGCATGGAGAATTAGGGATCCGTGAGAGATGGTCAGCAACGACATTTTCTACGCCTTTTTTATCTCGAATCTCAAGATCGAATTCTTGAAGAAGGAGGATCCAACGAATGAGTCGGGCTTTGGCATCCTTCTACATCATGAGGTACCTAAGCGCAGAATGATCGGTGAAAATGGTGGTTTTGGACCCTAGTAGGTAGGGACGAAATTTCTCTAAGGCAAACACTACAGCCAAGAATTCCTTCTCAGTCGTAGTGTAGTTCAATTGAGCATCGTTGAGAGTCCTACTAGAGTAGTAAATCACATGCTGCTTGTTATCAGTGCGTTGTCCCAGGACAGCGCCTATGGCAAAATCGGAAGCATCACACATGATTTCGAATGGCTTAGACCAATCCGTTGCAGATATGATTGGTGCAGAAATAAGCTCTCTCTTAAGCTTCTCCCAAGAATTTATGCATTCAACATCGAAAGTGAAGGACACATCCTTAGCTAATAGATTAGTCAAGGACCTAGCAATTCTGCTAAAATCCTTGATAAATCTTCAGTAAAAACTAGCGTGTCCTAAGAAGGATCAGATGTCCTTAACGCATGTGGGCATGGAAAGCTAGCAATAACCTCAATTTTTACTTTATCCACTTCAATTCCTTCCTTGGAGATTTCATGACCCAAGACAATTCCATGTTTTACCATGAAGTGGCATTTCTCCCAATTCAATGTCAAATTTTTCTTAGCACAATGTTGGAGGATAAGTTCTAAATGGTGGAGACATTGAGTGAATGAATCTCCGTAGATGGAGAAATCATCCATAAAGATCTCTAAGAATTGTTCTATCATATCAGAGAAAAGACTCAACATGCAACGTTGAAATGTTGCTGGGGCATTACATAAGCCGAAAGGCATTCGACGATAAGAAAAAGTCCCAAAAGGACTTGTGAACGTAGTCTTTTCTTGGTCCTCAGGAGCAATAAGGATCTGGTTGTACCCCGAGTAACCGTCCAAGAGACAGTAATACTCGTAACCCGCCAAACGTTCAAGCATTTGATCAATGAAGGGAAGTGGAAAATGGTCCTTACGAGTTGCAGCATTTAGCTTCCTATAGTCAATGCAAACTCGGATCTTCGTGGGAAGTCGAGTTTGGACCAACTTTTTGTTCTCGTTTTCCACTACAGTGAAACCGGATTTCTTTGGAACCGCGTGGACATGACTGACCCATTGACTATCAGAAATGGAATAAATTATCTCATTGTCTAAGAGTTTTATAATTTCAGTATGAACAGCCTCTTGCATTATAGGATTTAACCTGCGCTGCGGGTCTCTTTTAGGGGTAGCATTTTCATTGAGATGAATGCAATGTTGAATGATTGTTGGACTTAATCCCTTGATATCAGTCATAGTCCACCCAATGGCTTCCCTATGTTTTCTTAGAATTGCTTTAAGATCTTCTTCTTCCCCGTCATTTAAATGGGAGGCAATGATGACAAGAAAGGTCTCTTGTTCGCCTTGATAGACGTACTTGAGATGCGCAGGTAAGGCTTTCAATTCTAAGGAAGAGGAAGGCTGGTTGGAAGGACTAGTCAAATTTGTTGGCTCTATTATTGGTGAAATAGGGTTCGAGACCCAATTCACATCAGAATCTACAACCTGATCAAGATTAAAGTCGTCAGACTCTAACCCGAAGTCACACTCAGTTTCTAGTTCCAATTCTTCCCTATGTTCACTTGTTAAGTTCTCAATTAGGTTGACTTCAAACGTTTGGTCCTCAAGATCGCGGGGTTGTTTTCCTATGTTGAAAACATTGACTTCTCTAGTCATGTCCCTAAAGGTTAACCTTATGGACCCATTCCTACAATTGATGATGGCATTGGCAGTAGCAAGGAATGATCGCCCTAGGATAACATGAGTTTGAGCCCTATGATTGGAGTTGGACACAGGTTGTGTCTTCAAAACTATAAAATCGACTGGGTAAATAAACTCCCCTACCCGGATCAGGACATCATTAATCTCCCCTTTTGGAACTTTTACTGAACGGTCAGCCAGTTGGATGGTGACTCGAGTTGGACTAAGATCGCCCAACCCGAGTTGTTGATAGATTGAGAATGGAAGCAAGTTGATACTTGCCCCAAGTCAAGAAATGCACGACTAATCTCGGCTTGTCCTATTGTGCAGGCAATGATGGGACTACCTGGATCCTTGTACTTGACAGGGATGGACCCGATAGTAGCTCACTAATGTTAGTGGCTAAGAAGACCTATTTTGGTACATTAGTCTTTCTCTTCTTGGTGCACATGTCCTTAAGAAACTTAGCATAGGAAGGGACTTGTTGGATGGCATCAAGAAGTGGTACATTTATCTTCACTTGATTAAATATCTCAATTATTTTGTCCATGTGTGAATTTTGCTTGTTGTTTTTCAGCCTATTAGGAAATGGTACTATAGGCTGGTGCACCTAACTAGTTTACTTATCTTTTTCAGATTCGTCAGAATTGGAAGGATTTGGATTAGATGAGGTGGATGCTTGATTGTAGTTGTGCTGAATGGGATTGGTTGGCGTTGACACTTGATTATCAACTCTTTTTCCTGACCTCAATGTATGAACATCATTATATTGATTTAATGAATGATCCTCAGCCAAATGAGCTTGTTGAGAATTCCTCGGATTGGTTATTGGCTGACTAGGCAGGATACCCTTCCGTCTCTCATTCTGTGGAGTGGCTAGTTGGCTCATTTGAACCTCTAACCTCTGTATAGTTTGCATGAGAGAATCTTAGTTTTTCATGTATCTTTCCATGTTTCTTTCAAAGTCAGTCATTCTCCTTTCTAGTTGAGGATTCTGGAAGGAGGATTGTGGAGCTTTTGGGAAAGTTTTGTTGATAGTTTGAGAAGTTAGGTGGATGGTTGGGAAAATTATTATGGAAATTGAAAAAGTTGGGTTGATGATTGGAAGAATTATTGGCATGATGGAAGTGGCTAGCATGATTTGATCGTGAATGATCAGTGTTATTTTGGCTCCATGAGAAATTAGGGTGATTTCTCCAGCCAGGATTGTACGTTGGTGCGTAAGGATTATTGTTCGGCCTTGAAAAGGCCGCATTCATCGGTTTATGGTATTGTTGCTGAGCCTAAAACACAGGGCACTCCTCGAACACATGATTTATTGCTTGGCAGTAAGTACAGCCCGAGTTGAAAATTGGTTTAGGCTGACTTGATTGACTGGACTTGGTTCCTTCGTTTCTAGAGCTTCCAGTCTTCTTGCTAGGTTAGCTAACTTAGTCTCATTAGCGATGAATGATTCGATAGAATGGAGACCTCCTGTTGAAGAGATGGAGTTAAGATTCCTAGAGGTCTCACTAGTAGGTTCCGATTGGATGGTCTTTTCAGCTAGGTTTTCATACAAATCCCATCCTTCATTTTCATCCTTCTGCAAGAATTCCCCTTGGCACATACATTCTAAGAGGGTTTTGATAGAATAGTCTAAACCGTCTAAAAAATTTGACATTGTCGCCATTTCTCTATTCCATGATGTGGACATTGGACAATGAGGTCTTTAAAGCGTTCAAAGTACCTCTAGAACGGTTCACTCGGTTCTTGCTTGAATTGCATGATTGTCTTCCTAATGAGGGAGGTCTTATGAATTGGATAGAATTTCTTCAAGAAGACCTTGATGAAACCATCCTAAGATGTGATAGAACTGGCCGCTAAGCTGTAAAGCCACTTGTTTGCTAGGTCCTTAAGTGCGAAAGGGACAAATCTCAACCTAATAGCATCGTCTACAAGGTGTGGGATTTTCATCATTTGACATACTTTCTCAAATTCTCTTATGAAGAAGTAAGCATCTTCAGACTCTAAGCCATGAAACTTGTGGAGTGTGTTGGTGAATTGAGGCTTGAGCTCAAAATTGTATTTACCAACCGATGGAAGTAGAATGCAAGATGGAAGTGAGGTTCAATAGGGTAGAACCTATCCTGCAATGATGTTGATTGAGCCATTACCAGATCTGGTCTTGGTTTAAACTTGGGTGGTGATGTGTTTCTAGTCAACCTAGATGAATTAGGGTCTCTCGACCACACTTGCATACACAAACACAATCACAATCACAAACAAGTTTACCAATAGTCAACAAGAGTAATCAACCAAACCTAGTCTAAGGTAACCTCGACCTAGAAAACTCCTAACTGGTTGATTGTCCACAGGAGGTATAGACTTTGACCACAAGCTAATCAGCCAGGTCAGGGTAAGATTGGTGGGAGGTTATCCGTCAAAGACGTTCCTTAATTAAGTAACCACTAACCTTCGGGCTTTCGGCCCTCAATCCCCTTCCTAGACACTGATTTGGCAGGAGTCAATTTCCAACACCTTCCCCTTTAGGATAATCTCCTAGTGAGTTCGAGATGTCCCTAAGGCCAACGTCTATCAGATTTTACTTAGGCTTATGTTGTGCGTGCTTGGAGATGGTTTGTGGGCTAAAGAAGGGTAATGATTTCCCCACCTTATCTTGAATTTGGTTTTGCCCTTAGAGTTAATTGTGCAAAGTGTGCACGATATAGAAAAGTAGCATTCAAAAGCAAATATCACCCAAGAATGTTTCCTAAACTATATGCTATGCATACGTACCTTGTCTCCAGCTCTCTTCAACAGTAACTGTAAACGTAATTAGACAAATGCCTAGAATTCAAGTTTAAACGTTTTTTAAGCAATTAAAAATCACTCAAATTACTGTTGGATTAAAATAGGGATGGTGGATAGCAGATATAGCAAGAATTTAACATACAAAAACTTAATTTTTTTGCGAGCAATATGTCCTGCAAAAAAGAGTTTTAATAGTCCAATGGAATTTTTAGTTTTTTTGCAACGCAATTTCTTGAAATTCTGTTTCCTACTTTTGAGAGTAGGGGCACAGAATTTGCAAGTCTTCTCTTGCAAAGCTTGAATGCTAGATCTGAATCTTCAAGTCCTTGAAACAACACACAAAACTTGTTAAAAAAACAAATACACCGTTCCCTCCCCGGCAACAGCGCGAAAAATTGATTGCTAAAATTAAAGAACAATCAAAGAGTTAAGAATTTACCGTGTAGTTTGTGGGTAACGGGTCGTGTCCACGAGAAGGAATGTAATGAAAGCTTTTTGGTGATTTGTTTAATAACAAAGAATTGTGCTCGTTTTTTTAGTGAAAAGAGAATGGAAAGAGGGAGATGATTAAAAGAGAAATTGTAACTTTAGAGAAGGCTTTGGAGAAGGTGAATTAAAAAGCTCGAAAATTGTTTTGTTGATTATAATAAGGAAGAAAATCTGGGCTCACTATCTCACTACTTAACTGTTCATTCTTCTATTGAAATCCTAAATGCCTCAACTTGATCATGGGCAAAACTTAGACTGACTTTAGAAAGTTTGGAATAAAGCACATAAGATGGTTGGAAGAGTTCACTCTTTTCTTTAAGAAATCGTTTTGAATCGAATGTTAAATCATCAAGCGCGAAGAAGCAAGTACGAAATAAAAACAGTTCAAGATACGTTCTTAAAAGAAGTACGAGTTTAAAAATCCAAACCCATCCTCATGTGCCTTCAAGAACACTTTCAAGAAGAAAGGCTTTAAGTAAGGCATGCAAATGATTCATTGGGTCTTTTTCTTTAAAATCAGAGGAGAAGAAGAATTGAAGAGAGGCACAATAGTGAGCCCAGAAAACCAATCTAGCTACTCATGGAAAATAAAGAAGAAAGCAAGTAAATAATGCATGACATACCGTAATAAGAGTGGAAGAAAATGTGGCTCGATTCTTGTATTGATGTCAGTTCAATCTTCAAGTATAAGCACTCAATTCTTCTCTCTCACAAGTATTTGTATTGGACTACAAATTGAAAAACAAAAATACAACTTTTATGCTATCTAACAAAGAGCCTAAATTCTTAGAAAATAAACAAAAATTCTAATCCTAGTCTTCACTCCATTTTCAGTACAAAACCCTAGCTTTTATAGGCAAAACCTCGAGGGAAGGGAGTGAGGAGATAAGGGAAGCAAACGCTCCCTTATCTCCACCAACGAGCCGCAGATCCACAGCTTGGGCCACAGATCCGCTGCCTGGATGTGGCCACATCCAGGTGGAGGGATGGTTGGCGTAGCTTCGTGCTTCCGTTTGTCTTGTTGGATTTGCTGTTTCAGCTCCCTAATTTGACGAAACGATCTTTGATTTATTAGCTTCAACCGCTTGATTTGGGAGAATTCATTTCAACCAGTTTTCAACCTCTCTGATATGTCAAGATTTGCCCTGATTCCCTTATTTCTAATTTATTCTAAATTAAATGGGCTTTTGGGCTCGTTTCTATGGCCTATCCTTTAGCAATGGGCCTGCATTTTATAAAGAACAATAGGACTTATTAATATGATTTATTTAGATAACAAGCATGGAAATGTGACAATATGTATGCAATATATGTGACCAATCAAATAACATGAAATCTACAAATGTCTACTGAATTTCTCAAGGTCAAACTCGACCAATAAATACCGAAATCGTAACCAAAGATAGTAACATCCTCAAACAGCTGCAAACTAGAATAGTCTACCTCTGATACTCAACAACAATAAGCTCTTTCAGAATCCAATAAACTAATAATCAGTAAATAGATCCAAAAATACTTACAACCGATAATCCAAAATCAGCTCATAGTATTCATCGAAACTAAGGGTAATAATTTTCTCGAACAATCAAAATCTATTTACCATCAATTCCATCTAAATACTGATCAAGATCTAACAAAAAGAATATATATCTCAGGTCCACTCCAACTCTAACTAACTCTGTACCAATCTAAAAAATCAGGAAAGTCAGTACATCGATATAGCAATGCCATATCTACCTATCCACAATATCCAAAAGAGTTGCGGTCAAAATATTACCAACAACTTCTGATAAACACTACACATAAGTATGTCCTCATAGAACTTTACAATTTGCAGCAACCTACAAAAGATCAATTAGTAGTTATCTACTATAGCCACGGAAATGCTACCATTGCCGCGTTTGTGCTGCTATTTAGTAGGCTCTGTTGCTCTGCCTTCTAGGGCAGAGGCACAGAGTAGCTATATGCTATTAGATGCAGCTAGTTTTCCTGTTATCAAATCCTGCAAACAGAAAAAAAATATTTGTTTTAGAGAATATCGTACCGTTCTATCCCGACAACGGCGCCAAAATTTTGATTGAAACTGAAAAATGATAAAGAAAGAGTTAAAGTTAGAAAGTCTTAGTCTCGTTTCAATGTAAACGTGTAGCAAGGGATAGACGGGTCGATCCACATGGAAGGATGCGATGGAAGCTTTTCAGAATGATTTTCTCTAAAATTAGCTTGGAAAAAAGAGATATTGATTATGAGAATTAGATTTAATCATGCAAAAAAAAGAATTATAGTCTACTAATCATCTACTACAACCAAAGTATTAGTCTAAAAGAATGAACATCATATTGAATGAAGAATTATCTACCCTAGGGTATTGATTGAGAATCAAGCAAGATGAATAAAAATATTATAAATCCTATTTAGTGTGCACTAATAAAAATTAAAGTATAGTTCATCCAAATTTCAAAGTATAGCATAAGAAAAGTCCACATAAAATTATGCTATCAAAGTATTTAAATATAAACCATGAATAACCATTTTAAAAGTGCAACCCAAATTAGTTAAACTTAATTATTGATTCCTCTTCAAGAACACCAATTTAATCCTAGGGTTTCTAACAAGCATAGGTGTCATTCAGTTCATCTTTTAAACTAACCTAGGGTTGATCGAGAGATTAGCAAACTATAAGTTTAATTAGTTACTCATATTTTTATTTTTATTTTCAATTTTTGTTATGAATAAGAAATATGCATGAAAATTAAAAGAAGAAAAACAAATAAGCTAAAGCAGAAAACTAAATTGAATTGCAAAGTAAGAAGAGTAAAAAGAATAAAGAACCTTATTTTATTGGATGTTACAGGCCAATTACAAAGCTCTTCCGCTTCTTCAATAATCTTTTTCTCCAAATAAAAAACGAAATAATACAAAAAATTCGGAAAGAAAAGAGGATCTAAAGAAAACCCTAAGCTTGAGCTCTCTCCTCTCTCCTGTGTTGCTCTGCAGGGGTATTTATAGGAGATTTAAGACGTAGAGTCCCAGTACAACTCTCCTATGAAAACGCATTGCCAGCTCTATCCATAATGCCGCGGAAACGCGGCTATAGCGGCGTTTTCGCTGAAAAAGTGTGGCTAATGGCTATCGCTTTTTCGTGTGGCCTCCTCTGGTCCGTCCATCTAGGCGCCTCCTTCTGGATTCTGTATTCGGATCCTCGATCTTGGGAATTCGGGATAACTTGGGAAGCAAGTTATAAAAAATCAGAATTTGAAAAGGATTTGATCCCTTTAACCTTATCTTCAAGCCTTTCTCCCCTTTATCTTTATCTTGTAGTGCAAGCAACCAAGTTCAAGTAGAAGTCCTCCTCTATTTTAGGATAAGGATCCATCTTAATCTATCCTTCTCCTTCTCCCCCTGATTTGAATAGCAATTAGGAGTCCTACTTTATCCTCCCTCCTCCTCCCCTAGATTTTAAATTAATAATTTAAAATCTAAGTTTAGATTAGGTTAGATAAGATAGAGGCTTCTAAATTACTAAAATAAATCATGCATGTGGGCTTGTAGGCTTTTTTGGCTTTTGGGCTTCATTTATTTATTTTTTAATTACTCAAGGCCTGCACAACATTAAACAATAAAACGTTACGTGGAAGTGCTTTATAAAAGAATAAGTAGGAAAATATGATGATAAATATGCACTTTTGGCTACCTATCAAAATGGATGTATTATGATATGGAAGTGGAAAGATATATTATCATGGTTAGGAGAATAAAAAAATATTTTATTCAAAATTGAATACATGAAGTTGAAATTGAAAAGTGGTACATCCCTTGTGCTCAGAATTCAGAAAGTCAATCGATCGCCTTGTGCTGGGTGATCATATGTTGTTCCAGTGAAGATTGAGTGTTCAGATGGCTGGAAGTGGCTTCATGAGTAAGGATATACTCTTTAAGAAAGCCTTGTTTTCAAGCTCCTCCAGATACTTCCAGAAGGCCCAGCAGTGGATGGTCTGGTGTCCCTTGCCTTCATGGTAGGAGCAATATTTCTGTAACTCGGGGAGCGAAGGACTGTGCTAGAGTGGTTTCCGACGTCTGACCTATGGTTGATCTTAGATTGTGTTGAAGATTTCATTGATTTGGAGCTTCATTCAACAGAGTAAAGCATTCCATCGATCTATCGCTTTGAAGCGAACTCGAGGAAAGGATTGGGGGCGTATACTTCTTGTAAGCGGGCTGCCCTCAATGTCAGTTTTGAGCATGGTTAGGAGCTTCGTGAAGAGATTTCGATTTCCCTCTGCCATCGCCTGATTTCAAAGAGTGGTTGGAGGATGTTGGCCCAAAGGCCCATCACTCTAGTTTTGATGATGATTAACTTATATAGTTATTGTACTAATGATCTTATGTTTATATAGTTTCAGATTTACTATTAAGATCTTAGTAGGTACTTAGCTTCAACAAGGGAGTTTTGGAGCTAACACATGTAGATTCAAAAGCTCGCACGTCAATATCGCATATAACACTCAGATGGAGTCAAGCTCTTTGGATTGTGTTTGGATTGAGACGGCTTGGAGAAAGAGTTCTACAAGAAGACTTCAGTTTGTATTTAATTTAGTTTGTATTTAGATCTTGTGTAAGATAGACTAGTATTGATATGCTCAAGTTCACATACACACACAAGTTCAATATGTTTGGTTTTCAGTTTAACCGGTTTTGGATTTCAAGTTCACACTTATATGAATTTTTTGAATAGATAGAATCAAAACAAGTTTAATTGGTTTAATGTATATTAGATTTCATCTCTATACATATATGCTTTATATCTATAGAAAAACTTATTTGATGTTCTACTTCATGTGTTTTAGAGTTTTGTAATTAATAAAACTTATTTTGGATTTCATGTCAAAAATATAGATATATTATTTACATGTGTATTGGATTCTGTCCATACACAATATGCTTCAAAAGAGTTTAAATATCATATTTTTATATTTATACAAGTTTTAGAGAAAACGATTTTTCATTTCAAAATCCAAGTTTCAGAAAATACCTATTTTGTGTTAAACCTTAATTTCAATATCACAAAAATAGTTCAAATAGTTTGCAATATGTCTTGATTTTTTATCACACATATTTGTTCCTCAAATATTAATAAGAACTTGTTTTTGTGAAATTTATGAGAATTTATGTGATTTTATTGGAGATAAAAAGATAAAGTTTTAATTCCTTTATTCCCGCCAGAACTGCTAGCGGTTGACCAGACGGTCGACCGTTTTAGAGGACGGTCGACCGAGGTGCACGAGGATGTGCACAAGGCCAGCCTACAAGGCCGGTCGACTGGGCGGTCGACGGACTGTAACTACTCAACTCTTGGGTAGTGTTGGTCGACCGACAGGCTTGCTGAGTCACAACAGCCAAAAATATGACAGTTGGAAGATCGACCAGCCTGTCGATCGGAAGGTCAAAATTGACCTTTTTTGGCTGCCAACGGCTATATTTTTGAGGGCCTATATAAAGGGGTTCTCTTGGGCTGTTTTCAACAAGATTTTTAAGAGCCTTTCTTCTCATCTTTTCAAGCATTTAGCAGCAAGTTTTAAAAGAGTTTTGAGCCAAAAGTTTTATATTTATTTGTTTTAAAGTGTTGGAAAATTCAAAGAAAAGAGAGTCTTTGGGAAATTGGTTTTGATCTTTATTTTCATATCTATCTAGTATTTTTTTCAAGTATTTTTCTTTGTTATTTTTTAGTTCAAACACTTTATTTTTTCACACTTGAGCTATCATATCTAATCCTATTTATAGGATCTTGTTTTTTGTGAGAAAAATTGTTTGTGGTCTATCTGTGCAAGATTGTAATGTTTCCTTTGTTTTGGCTTTGTGCCTATCCCTTTAGTGTACAGGTGATTAAGTTTTGACTTTGTGCCTATCCCTCTAGTGTTGAAGTGATTGAGTTTTGACTTTATGCCTATCCCTCTTGTGTAGAGGTGATTGTGGTTGAGTTTTGACTTTGTGTCTTGTCTCTTGTGTAGAGGTGGTTGTGTTGGAAAGAGGAGTTGTATACTTCAAGTTTGTAATTGCAAATTCCTCGGTGCAGGTTTCCTTTATGGGAGGTCCTGTATGGACGTAGTGAAAATTCTTCTGTGTGAAGGCGAGGACGTAGAGCAGTGGCTCGAACCTCGAAACATATCTTGTTGTTTGCGTTGATTCACTATCTCTTAACTTTATCTCTCTTACATATTGCATTACTTTATATTGCACATATTCATTTACTAGATATACTTGTGTGTGCCCATACTTGTGTTGAACCAAGAGAGCTTCATATAGCACCTCAACTCTTAATTTAAAGGAATCTCGAGGAGATAGTCAGAGCCCTTCATAGGAAATTCGGCTGCACTCTTTGGTTACACATAGTGTGTTGCATTTGAGTTTTAATTCCGCATTATTTGCATTAGATTAGCTAGTGTACTTATTCATCTCCCCTATAGGTGATTTTAGAGGAAACTTTCATCATCTCTTCAAGCTAGATGTAAGGCTGAGCTCGGGAAAGGACTTCACTCATCTTGGCGATGTTGTGCTTCCGGAGGTGTTTGTAAAGGGGTAAGCAACTTGTAGCCTGCTAATAAATGCGAGGGTGGCAACTTCCTTCCTAAAGTTGGAGACTTTGATAAGTTGGTTCTGAAAGAAGTTGATGTATGACTTGATATTATCTCATTGCCTCATTCTGATAAAGAAAAGATGGTGGCTATTCTTCTTGCCATCTTGGTGGGAGGTGTACTGGATAAGGAATGCCTCGATCATCTCAGCGAAATTATCGAGAGAGCGAGGTGGCAATAAGTAAAGCCAGTCTGAGGCTAAGCCTTTCAGGGTGGCGGGAAGGTGAGGCACATGACTGGATCGTTACGGAAATAGATCACCATCTTGTCCCAAAATGGCGGACATGTTTACCAGATTACTAACTCTGAAGTAGTAGTCAAATGTCAGAGTGGAGAATTTCTTTAGAAACTCGTACTCCTGGATCTCTTTAGAGAGAGGGGACTCGTGGATCTTGGTGGTTGAAGTCAAGTGATCCAGCAGTTTATCCTCCCAAATCCGCTTCTGGATCAGTTTGTCAAGAGCGCGGAGGTAGGGAGACCTTCTATTCTCGGGGTCACCCTCCGTTTGTACTGGGTTATTTTGGAGGGCTGCGACTTGGTCCAGGAGGTATTGGTTGAGCAGTATCAACTTCTCTTGCACCTGGAGGATGTTCTCGCGATCCAGAGCCATCTGTTCCTGTTCGCAATCTGATTGTGCATGTTGCTCCTTCATCTGCTCTCTCTCATCTCATAGAGCATCTAGATGAGTTGGTCTTCACGCTGCTATGAGGGATTGTTGCCACCGACTGGCTCTTGTCACGATAAGGAGTCTGTGTCCTCGGTGGTGTGTAGTTGATCACTGGTTGGTGGAGGGACCGCGCCCCCAGCGGCTTTGATCGCCATACCTTTGGATGTTGTGTCTTTGATGACTTATTTTCTTGAAGCCATCCTTGACATAGAAGACGCTTTTTGAGGAGTGTTTTTGGGTTTTAAAGAAAAGATCTTTAGTGTAGAGACTCAGATCTCAATGAAAGCATCAATTTATAATGAAAATTTTTCAATGTGATTGATTGAACAGTCAATCCTGCACTATGAATGAAAGGGGGTCTATCTAAATCGGGAGTGGAACTCAGGTTTCAACATAGTAAACAAATGGGGACAAGAGATTTTACATTGGAATCCAAATTAGGAAAAACCACGGGCAAATGCCGCGTTTTCGCGGTAATCTTGTGGAGCCGCGCGCCGAGATTCGACGTGCGGCTTCGTACAGTCCTCTGGTGCCCCTTTGTGCCTATAACTACCCTATTTGTGTTCTTTACAGAGAAATACAGAGAGTAAGGTAGTTTCTTTCCATATTGTAATTTAGGGTAGTTTAGCTTAGGTTAGTTCTTCTTCTTCCTCTTTGTATTTTTCATTTCTTTTAGATCTTGTAACAGGAGAGAGAGTGGTACATGATTGGAAAGCATGAGTGCTT
This sequence comes from Agave tequilana, assembly GCA_038442645.1. Taxonomy (NCBI): domain Eukaryota; kingdom Viridiplantae; phylum Streptophyta; class Magnoliopsida; order Asparagales; family Asparagaceae; genus Agave; species Agave tequilana. The sequence continues at coordinate 76,169 of JAVJIF010000455.1, forward strand.
GTAATAGAAGGTGACAAGCTATGAAAGGTTCTCTCTTTATCTCTCTTTGTTTTCTTCTCTCTAGCTTCTTTTACATGTTTAGCTAATTTTCTCTCATGGTAACTAAATAATAACCACTAACTTGCTAACTTCTTACTTGATAATTCACATGAATCTAATAGTCTCTACTTGGCCTTGCTCTTGCAAGAGCTATTGATTGCTTATGATGATGGATTCTAACACTCTAACATTCTAACTCTCTAACAAGCTAATATTACTTTACTCCATACTTACTATTGTTTAGTTTTGATGGTTTAAGTGTAGCTTGCACTTGTTGTGTTGAGTTTGGATGTGAAAGTTATCACATGGGTCATGCTTTGAAACGCTCTTAAACCAAGGACTAGTGATGGCCAAGGATACATGTGAGGAAACTATCACTAAGAGGTTAGCATGGTTAGTGGAGCCATTAGTAGTTAGTGGCCATGGGTTTTCTTTCTTTTTCACTTTATTTTAGAAATACATCAAAAACTACAAATATATTCTTTTCTATGTTTCCCACTTCTTTGTGTTTCACCGTACTTCTTTTTTCATTTTTTGTTTTCTTTTCTTTTCATTCTTTAAAACATTAAAAAAACTTTAACACACACGTGAACATTCCCGTAAAGCTTCTATCGCTTTCCGTCCCTGTGGATTCGACCCGTTTAGCCTCTATTCTATAACGGAAGTATCGAGGAAGCCAAAGCGCACACACTTTAAATATTAATTTCAAAACATACACTTTTCGTGCGTGATTTTTCCCCAATCAGCCGACCTCCTTTTTCATGGATCTCCGGGTGCATAAGTACTCTGTAGGGGCGTAACTAATGGTGTTAATTTCTCGGATCCTCAAAACTACACAATTTGCATGTTGGGTCTTTCCATAATTGCTCAGATTGTTGTGCTTTATTGTTAGAATTGGCATGCTGCGATATCCGCCACTATCTATAGTTGTACCCACTGAAATATGAAAATATTTAGAACGTGGGGATATAGTGGCAACGTAACTACCTTCGTGATCTGAGAATCCCGCTGCTGAGCTGTGTCTAGTGGAAGCGAGAATCTTTGCGGAGAGCCTATGTCATGGAGGTTAGGAAGAGATCTGGTAATTGCAGATGTCGGGAAAAGAAAAGACCAGAGGTCCTCTCCTCGGGGTTGAATGTGAGCTCGGGCAAGGCCCGAGGTTTTTTCCTTGGGGTTGAGTGTGATGTCAGAGTAAGGGCCGAGGCTCTCTCGTCGGGGTTAAGTATGTGTTCAGCTTGGAAAAGACTTGCCGATGTAAAGTTTCTTTGAGTGGCTGAAAAGTTATAACAGAACAATTCCGTTTATAAAAGAGGGGAGAAGACGAGTCTCCCCTTTGTTTAAGGCTGGGTTCTTCATGTGGAGATGGAGAGTGATTCTTGTTCTCCGTTACCAGCCAACTGTCTAGCTTTCCTTTAGGATGCTCTCGAAGACTAATCAGAAGGGAGGTCTATTTTTAATAAACTAAGTGTTTAGAGTCCACTGATTACTCCTTCAAAAAGGAAGAAGCTTTTAGCTTGAAAATTTTAGCCCTAAATCTTCAAGAAGCCTCTCCTTCTCTCCAAAAACCAAACTCCCCTCCTCCTAATAGCCATTCAGGCTATTTATAGGGGGTCATAAGGGTATTATTGTCCCCTGAAATCCCTTAAATATGGGGATTAACTCCCCATTAATGGGGTCAGTTACAACAGAAACGCCGGTCTCGCGCTGGAAGTGAACCTCGCATTGATTGTTATAGACGCGAGCATCTCAGTTAGAATATGAAGTTGCTCAGACCCGCATTTGAAATGAGACACAAGGTTTCTCATACCCACGTCTGAAGTGGAGCGCCGAGTTGCTCAGACCTACTCTTGAAATTGGATGCGTGGTTGCTTAGACCCGCATTTGAGATGAGATGCAGGGTTGCTCAGACCTGCATTTGAGATGAGAAGCAGGGTTTCTCAGATCCATGTCTGATGTGGAGTTACTCAGAATTACATTGATTACTGGCTTACTCAAGCCTGCATCTCAAGTCTCTGTACTTTTTTGGACGTGAGGCTCACGTTTTAGTTGAAACGTGACCTTCGCTTTGAAGTAAGGCTCACATCTGAAGGCATGTCCTTGGTGCTTTTTAGACAGCCTTCAAAATCCCCTCCAAAGTTTTTGGCACTACGTGTTAACTGGAACAAATTTTGAAATACTTAAGACTTTAGTTAATTTTAGGCTTTCTATGATTGGACTAGTAATCTTTTGAGATACCCTAAGCTTAATCCTATCTGGATTGTGGTCTTCGTGAGTGTACTGTTGAACTGCTTGAAACCTCCAGGGAAGATCATCACAAGTATCTTAGAAACTCAATCTAGCACTTGTTGTGAGCTATGATTTATTTTCCAATGTATTATTGAACCGATAGAGTTGTTGATTACTTTTGCTAGTGTACTATTGAACTGATTGCGGAAGCAGAGTACTCTTTGTATGTAAGAGAACGCAACCCTCATAGATGCGATTTTGGCACACGCGAACTTCACCAAATTTGAGACGTGACTTTCAATTGTTGTAGAGACGCGGCTCTTGATTGCTGTTGAGATGTGGCTCTTGATTGTTGTTGAGATGCAGCTTTTGATTGTTGTTGAGACGCGGATCTCAAAACGCGAAGATCGCGTCAGATGTTTCCAGGCGCGGACGGAGGCGCCGCGTTAGACGCGTGTCTTGTTTAGATTGAGCTCGAGATACACGCACGTATCTCAGACACTGAAGGGCCTATAAAAGACCGGGGTCTTTCAACAGTCTCTTCATTTTACTTTTTGAATTATGTCTGTTTCCCGTTTTATTAGAAAACTAGACTGAATAAAGCAAGGTGTTTTAATTGCCAGAGGTGAGATATTAATTTAGAAAATTAGAATAACTCCACTGAGGGAATTTGAGAAGATTACTGTCAGAGGTGTAATGTTAACTTGACAGTGGATTTTGAACTTGTGATTTGAACAAGTTTTATGGACTTACTATTCTATTGATGAGAATAACAAGCGTAGTTTGATCCACTAGGGATTTATGAAAATTTTTATCGTCAGAAGTGTAATGTTAACATGACGATTTGAATTTGCAGTTTGAGAAAATTAAATTGTCAGAGGTGTGATATTAACTTGATAAGGAGGTGAATGCTAGAGGTGTGATATTAACTTAGAATCAAGGGGATCTCATTGTCATTGAGAAAATTGAGAAAATCGCTGACATAGGTTTCATATTAACTTAACAGAGAGATGAATAATAAAGGATTGATATTAACTGGCATTTGACATCTCGGCTTCGATGAGAAGGCTCGAGGGTGGATCATCATAGCTGTAGTATTAACTTAAAAATAAAATAGATGCTAAAGGTGTGATATTTAATTTAACATCGAACGTCTCAATTCCAATGAGAAAATCAAGAGAATCACTGTTTTAGGTGTAATGTTAATTTAACAGCGATATATGTTGCGATATGAGCAATTTTGGTCAGACGTGTGGTATTAACATAACCGAGAGTTTTGCGATTTGAGCAATTTGGCGGACTTCTCATTCTATTGAAGAGAATTGACAAAATAAAATTTTATCTGCCAGGGATATTAAAGGAAATCAATATTAGATGTATAATGCTAACTTAACAGTGGGGTTTGTCAGAGGTATAATATTAACTTGACATGTTTGATTTTGTGATTATTTCGCTGGGGAAATAATTACAACTTTTTTGAGGTCTTACCATTCCATGGACAGGAATTGGTAAAGAATTTGGGGGGGGGGGGCGGGAACGGGTCCCTCAGGATTTTTAGCAAATCCTCAGCTATCAACGAATTTGGTATGCCTTTTCCAACTACCGTTTGAGTTGGGCTAGTCATGCTATTTCCTTCAGCATGAAGAGTTGTTGAGGTCATTTTGTTGGACTTAAATGCTTACTACTTCTTCTATCCATTAGCTGTCAGGGGTGTCGGATGCAGTGTAGATGAACTAGAGAAGAGTAACAAAGCTAAAACTTGACATTTTGCCTTTGTCCTTTCTTTGATGTTTACATCATGCATTATAATATCAACAAAGTTTGATCGACTCAGCATCGGTCGACCGTGATGCGACCCTATTGAAGGAAGAAGCTCTTCTTTGGCGCTCTTCCAAACATCTTGGATCTCAAATCTTAATTCTTCTAATTGATCAGAGTAAGGCTTTGATCAGAGGTGTAGTATTAACCTGATCATGAAAAAACTAACAAAGCTAAAATTGAAGTTTCTAACTTTGTCTCTCAATATTAACATCATGCATCATGATGTCCACAATGTTCGGTTGGTTCGGTGCCGGATGACCGTGATGCAATCCGTTGAAGAAAGAAGCTCTTCTTTGATGCTCTTCTAAACATCTTGGATCTTAAAAATTTGATCATTGGTGTAGTGTTAACTGATCATGAGAAGGGTGACAAGGTTAAAACAGAAGTTTCGCACTTTATCTCTTTGATGTTAACATCATGCATCATGATGTCAACGATGTTCGATTGGTTAGACATCGATTGACTGTGATGCGATCCATTGAAGGAAGAAGCTCTTCTTTGGCGTTCTTCCAAATATCTTGGATCTTGAAGGTTTTATCGGAGGCATAGTGTTAACTTGATCATGAGAAGGGTCCAGCTAAGGATAGTATTTCTTCAAGAACCTATCGTTGATAGGCGTCATGAGCGTATCACTGTTTGGACTTATAAGGCGGTATATTCCATTTGAGTTAATTGACTCTACTACAAATAGTTCCTCTACTACAAATGGTCCTTCCTATCTTGGTTGGAACTTTTCTCTTGTCTTATGTGTCATAACCATGGGTCTTCTGAAACTAAGATAAGGTCGTCTTTCTTGAAAATCCGTTCTTTGACTTTCTTATTGAAGGCTTTTGGAAATTCAAGCTTGATAGAGCTTGATTTACTGTTAGGCTTGCAGACATCTGTCGTCTAAAGCTTCCAACTCTTGGAGGTACAATCGATATTTTTTCTCATCTGCCATCTTGATTGTCAAGGCAACTCGCAGAGATGGGATCTGGATCTCCAGTGGGAGTACAGCTTCACATCCGTACACCAAGGAACATGGTGTGGCTTTCGTCAGCGTTCTCATCGTTATGCGGTAAGCCCACAAGTATTTGCCTAATTTGTCGTCCCAGTCGCGTTGACTTTTCAAGACAAATTTCTTGAGAAGCTTTCCAATAGTCTTATTGAAGGCTTCTGCAAGGCCATTAGCAGCTGGACAGTATGTCGTTGATGACACAATTTGGATTCTGAATTTATTACAGAACCTCTGAAATGCTTGGCTGACGAATTAGGGTCCCGTGGATGATTCGTCGGGGTACCCTTGACCTAGGAATCTGGTCTTGGTTCAAACTTGGGTGGTGATGTATTTCTAGTTAACCTAGATGAATTAGCGTCTCTTGACCACACTTGCATACACAAACATAATCACAAACAAGTTCACCAATAGTCAACAAGAGTAATCAACAAAGCCTAGTCTAAGGTACCCTTGACCTAGACAACTCCTCACTGGTTGATTGTCCACAAGAGGTATAATGCAGACTTTGACCACAAGCTAATCAGCTAGGTCAGGGCAAGATTGGTGGGAGGTATCCACACAAAAGCGACGGGCCTAATTAAGCCAAACCACTAGCCTTCGAGGTTTCGCCCCTCAATCCCTTTCCTAGACACTGATTTTACAGGAGTCAAATTCTAACACCTTCCCCCTTAGGATAATCTCCTAGTGAGTTCGAGATATCCCTAAGGACAACGTCTATAAGTTTTTAAATTAGGCTTAGGTTGTGCGTGCTTGGAGATGGTTTGTGGGCTAAGAAAGGGTAATGACTTCCCCACCTTATCTTGAGTTGGGTTTTGCCCTTAGAGTTGATTGTGCAAAGTGTGTAAGATATAAAAAATAACACTCAGAAGCAAATATCACCCAAGAATGTTTCCTAAACTATATGCTATGGATATGTACTTTGTCTCCAGCTATCTTCAATAGTAATTGTAAAATAAACGTAATTAGACAAATGCCTAGAATGCAAGTCTAAACTTTTTTTAAGCAATTAACAATCACTCAGATTACTTGGATTAAAATAGGGATTGTGAATAGCAGATATAGCAAGAATAATAACACACAAAATTTTATTTTTGCAAGATTAATATGTCCTGCAAAAAAGAGTTTTAGTAGTCCAACAAAAATTTCAATTTATGCACTTGCAATTTCTTGAAATTCTATTTCCTAATTTCGAGAGTAGGGGCATAGAATAGCATGTCTTCTCCTGTAAAGCTTGAATACTAAATTTGGATCTTGACATCCCTGAAACAAGACACCAAACTTGTTAAAAAAAACAAATACACTGTTCCTTCCCTGGAAACGGTGCCAAAAATTTGATTGTAAAATCAAAGAGATAAAAATTACCGTGTAGCTTTGGGCTAACGGGTCTTGTCCATGCGGAGGAGTGCGATGAAAGCTTTTCGGTGTTATGTTTAGAAAGCTAAGAATGGTGCTAGCTTTTTAGTTGAAAAGAGAATGGAGAGAAGGGAAAGAAAAACTTAAAATTTGGAGAAGGCTTTGGAGAAGGTGATTTAAAAAGCTTTGATAATTGTTTGGTTGTTTTTAATATAAGAAGAAGATCTGGGCTCACTAATTTTCTACTCAACTATGTACTTATCTCAAGAATATTTGGGAGCATCAATTTTATCACAACAAAAAAAACTTTAGTTTCTTTTAATGTCCAAGTAAAACAAATAAGATGGTTTCGTTTAAATCTTAAGCCCTTTCTTTATAAATCATTAAAAAGAGAATATTAAACTATCAAGCGCGAAGAAGCAAGTATGGAATAAAAACACTTTAAAAGGATTTGCACATTGAAAATCTAAGTTTAAAATAAAAACATCCTCATGTGCTTTCAAGAACAAAGTTTAACTAAGATGTTTTTCTGATTCAAAAAATATTGCTTTCATGAAAATCAATTAAGAGAGAGGAAATAGAAGAGAGTAATTAGTGAACCAGAAAATGATTTAGCTACTCATAATCAACTAAAAACAAACAAGAGAATGACAATTAATATAAACATACCGAATTTGAGTTGAGTTGAATAAGCAAGTTGAATCTCCTTTGATTGTCACTTCAAGGATAAATTACACACTCATTTTCACTCTTCTCTCTTTGCTAGTCTAAACAAATAAAATAAAAAGGAGATACAACTTCTTTGAACTATCTAACAATACTCCTAAAATCCTAAAGAATAAACATAAATTCTAATCCTAGTCTTCGCTCGTTTCTTCTCTATTGAAAATGGTATTTATAGGAAAAAAACTAGAGGGGAGAGGTCGTAGGAAGATTGTGGGAGCAAACGCTCCCCCAACAACCCCAACAAAGCCGTGGAAATGCGGCTAGGGCTATGTTTTCATGGCCCTGGTGTGGCCAGGTGGCCATACCTAATTGGTGGATGTTCCCGGTTTGGTGATTCCCCTTTATTCTCTGCTAGTTTTCCCGTTTCTACTCTAGAATTTGATGAAACAGCCTTTGATTGTTGGCTTCAACCGCTTGATTTAGGAAGATTCATTTCAACTGATTTTCAACCTCTCTGATTTGCCAAGATCTGCCATGATTCCCTGATTTAGAATTTATTCTGAATTAAATCAAAATTTGATGGGCTTTTGGGCTCGTTTCTCTTTCCTATCCTTTAGCAATGGGCCTACATTCAACAAAGAAGAATAAGACTTACTAATAGCATTTATTAGATGAAAAACAAGGTAATGTTATAATATATATGTAATATATGTGACCGATCAAACCCCCACACTTATCTTTTGCTCGCCCTCGAGCAAAACATCAAATCTAATCCTAATCAATTATTAGACCACTTTCGCAGGTCACTCGATTGCACTGAGCATGTGCAACAAGCCATTAAACCTCTAGGTTACCTCTAGAGGACGAGTTTTGTCTCGTGAGGGTTTTCAGTAGATTGCACTCACAAAATCTATAAAGAAAGAAAAAAATGTTAGTATTTTCCAAAAGCATTTTGAAAAGAGAACATATTTAGAGTATATTTGTGAGAGTTTAAATAATTTATAAGCTATAGGAATATCAAATTTTTCATTCCTAAACTTAGTCTCTATTCAAAAAAATTGTCATCAATCAAAGTAAAGAGTCAAATTGTATTTCTCATCTAGTCTATTACTTTACCCTGAGTCATATGCACCATTGTCACTGTGAAGTTTGACTAAGGGTTCTTTAATATTAACTCCTACGCCTTATTCATATTTATTTTTAGTGGTATTTCTTTCTCAATTCTATTAGGTTTTCTAATATGCCCATGTAACACGAGCCTTTAGTCGGTGACACCCAAACCGAACAGTTTTAGGACACCAGGTGAGAAAACACCCCTCAGGACTTAAACACTCGAGCAGACAAGGCCACGAATCCAAGGGTTTTTATTTATAAAATGTACCCTTTTAGGCATGAATACTTATGCTTCATGAGGCACAAATACCCAGTTTAATCAGAGGATTTATATATATATTTTTTGTCAAACTTATCTAATTATCTTTTGCATAAATACCAAGGTTTGCTTAGGCCAAAGCACCTAGCTAACCAATAATTAGATCTGTATATTTTTTATATACAGTTTTTTCTTTTTTTAATAAGGCATAAGAGTCTTTATTTTTGAACCCTAAATGTATAAGTGTAATAATTGTGCATATTTTATCAAGGTAAAGATCATGACTAAATTACTTTCACAAATTTTCTTCCTAACCTTAAAAATCAAACAAGTCATCTTATTTTGACCAAGTGTAAGAAATCCTAATTATGATTTTCCTATTTCTTAAAATTGACTTAATTTCTTACAAAAAATATATCAAAATATTCTTCTTACCTTTCAAAAAGTTTTTTTTTAAATATATATATTTTTTTCTTTGTTTTCTTCTTCTTTTTTTTATTAGTCATGTTAGAATCCTTTTCCACACTTATCTCATGCATTGTCCCCAATGTATGAAAGAAATGTATAGATACATAAAATAAAATGGAAAAGAGGAAAGTTACTAATACACTGGTTCAAAAAGACCCATAGCCGTTTCATTTACCGGCACCGATTCCAAGAAAGGTTTAAAACGTTGACCATTACCTTAAAGTCATTTCCATTCTTGGTGTCACTGATCTCTACTGCACGTGTGAAAACACGGTTTTTATAACGAATGGCCCAGTCCATCTTGATTTTAATTTTTCTGGAAAAAGATGAAGCCTAGAATTATAGAGTAACAATTTTTGTCCAGGGACAAAGGTTTTTTTTATGATGTGTTTATCATGAAAAATCTTAACTCTATCTTTAGTGATCTTTGCATTTTCATAGGCCTCATTTCTTAACTCCTCTAATTCAGAAATTTGTAATTTCTGAAGGTCACCGACCTTAGTCATGTCGAAATTCAACTGCTTGATTGCCCATAAGGCCCGGTGCTCTAACTCAATGGATAGGTGACTAGCTTTACCATAGACTAACATATAAGGAGACATCCCTAGAATCGTCTTAAAAGCTGTCCTGTATGCCCACAGGGCATCTACAAGTTTGGTGGACCAATCTTTCCGATTTGGGTTCACAGTCTTCTCCAAGATAAGCATGACATGTCTATTAGAAACCTCAACCTGCCCACTGGTTTGAGGATGATAAGGTGTGGACAACTTGTGAGTTATGGCATACTTTCGCATAAGAGCTTCAAAGGATTTATTACAAAAGTGAGTGCCATTATCACTGATGATAGCACGAGGGGTTCCGAAGCGTGAGAAAATGTTCTCTTTCAAAAACTTGATGACAACTTTGTTATCATTAGTTCTACTAGGAATGGCTACTACCCACTTGGACACATAGTCCACAACAGCAAATATGCATTGGTTTCCAAATGAATTAGGAAATGGACGCATAAAGTCGATGCCCCAAACATCAAAGAGTTCTATTTCTAGAATTAGGTTGAGGGGCATCATATCTCATTTTGAGATCCTTCCTACCATCTGGCATCTAGAGCACGTCTTGCAAAATTCATAAGCATCTTTGAACAAAGTGGGCTAATAGAACCCACTTTGTAGCACTTTTTCAGCAGTTTTGCGGGGACCAAAGTGTCCAACGCATGCAAGTTCGTGACAAAAGGATAGAACACTCTTAACCTCCTCATCGGAAATAATTTGGTCAGAACAGTACTTAAAAAGATACGGTTCCTCCCAAAAGAAATACCGGACTTGGGATAAGAACTGGTATATATCATTTTTGGACCAATGAGACGGAGTTTGATTTGTGACTAAGTAATTCATTATATCAGTATACCAAGGTTCTCTAAAGATAGCTAAGAGATTTTCATCAAGAAAATCCTCATTTATGGGCAATTTGTTGCATGGAGAATTAGGAATTCGTGAGAGATGGTCAGCAATGACATTTTTTACGCCTTTCTTGTCTCGAATCTCGAGATCAAATTTTTGAAGGAGGATCCAACGAATGAGGAGTCAGGCCTTGGCATCCTTCTTCATCATGAGGTACCTAAGCGCAGAATGATCGGTGAAAATGGTGATTTTGGACCCTAGTAGGTAGGGACAAAATTTCTCTAAGGTAAATACTACTACCAAGAATTCCTTCTCAGTTGTAGTGTAGTTCAATTGAGCACCGTTGAGAGTCCTACTAGAGTAGTAAATCGCGTGCTGCTTATTATCAATGTGTTGTCCTAGGACGCGCCTATGACAGAATTAGAAGCATCACACGTGATTTCGAATGGCATAGACAAATCTAATGCAGATATGATTGGTGCAGAAATAAGCTCTCTCTTAAGCTTCTCCCAAGAATTCATACATTCAGCGTCGAAAGTGATGGACACGTCCTTAGCTAACAGTTTAGTCAAGGGCCTAGCAATCTTGCTAAAATCTTTGATAAATCTTTGGTAAAAACTTGCGTATCCTAAAATGGATCGAATATCCTTCACACATTTGGGCATGGGAAGCTTAACAATAACCTCAATCTTGGCTCTATCCACTTCAATTCCCTTCTTGGAGATTTCATGACCCAAGACAATTCCATGTTTTACCATGAAGTGATATTTCTCCTAGTTCAGTGTCAGATTTTTCTTAGCACAACGTTGGAGGACAAGTTCTAACTGGTGGAGACATTGAGTGAACGAATCCCGTAGATGGAGAAATCATCCATGAAGATTTCTAAGAATCGTTCTACCATATCAGAAAAAAGACTGAACATGCAACATTGAAACGTTGCTAGGGCATTGCATAAACTGAGTGGCATTCGATGATAAGCAAATGTCTCAAATGGACATGTGAATGTTGTCTTCTCTTGGTCCTCAGGAGCAATAGGAATCTGATTATATCCCGAGTAACTGTCCAAGAAACAGTAACACTTGTGGCCCGCCAAACATTCAAGCATTTGATCAATGAAGGAGAGTGAAAAATGGTCCTTACGAGTTGCAGCGTTAAGCTTCTTATAGTCAATGCAAACTCGGATCTTCGTAGGAAGTCGAGTTTGGGCCAACTCTTTGTTTCGTTTTTCACTACGATGAAACCAGATTTTTTTGAAACCACGTGAATAGGACCCATTGGCTATCAGAAATAGGATAGATTATCCCATTGTCTAAGAGTTTTACAATTTCAGCATGAATAGCCTCTTGCATTATAAGGTTTAACCTATGCTGCGGGTCTTTTTTAGGTGTTGCATCTTCAGTGAGATGAATGTGATGTTGAACTATGGTTGGACTCAATCCCTTTATATCAGTCCTAGTTCAACCAATGGCTTCCCTATGTTTTATTAGAATTGCTTTAAGATCTTCTTCTTCCCTGTCATTTAAATGGGAGGCAATGATGACAGAAAAGATCTCTTGTTCGCCTAGATAGACGTACTTGAGATGCGTAGGTAAGGATTTCAATTCTAAGGAAGAGAAAGGCTCACTGGAAGGATTAGTCAAATTTGTTGGCTTCATATTTGGTGAAATTAGGTTCGAGGCACAATTCACAGCTGACTCAATAACCTGATCAAGATTAAAATCATCAGACTCTAACCCGAAGTCACACTCAGTTTCTAGTTCCAATTCTTTCCTATGTTCGCTTGTTAAGTTCTCAATGAGGTTGACTTCAAATGTTTGGTTATCAACATCACGGGATTGTTTTCTTAGGTTGAAGACATTGACTTCTCTAGTCATGTCCCAAAAGGTTAACCTCATGGACCCATTCCTCTAATTGATGATGGCATTGGCAGTAGCAAGGAATGGCCGCCCTAAAATAATAGGAGTTTGAGTCCTAGGATTGAACACAGGTTGTGTCTCTAGAACTATGAAATCAACAGCGTAAATAAACTCCCTGACCTGGATAAGGACATCATTAATCTCCCCTTTTGGAACATTCACTGAACGATCAGCCAGTTAGATAGCGATTCGAGTTGGACTAAGATCGCCCAACCCGAATTATTGATTTACTACGAATGGAAGCAAGTTAATACTTGCCCCCAAATTAAGAAATGCACAACTTATTTCGACTTGTCCTATGGTGCAGGCAATGGTGGGACAACCTGGATCCTTGTACTTAATAGGGATCGAACCCTATAGTAGCTCACTAATATTAGTGTCTAAGAAGACCTTTTTGGGTACATTAGTTTTTATCTTCTTGGTGCACATGTCCTTAAGAAACTTAGCATAGGACGGGACTTGTTGGATGGCATTAAGAAGTGGCACATTTATCTTCACTTGATTAAATATCTCAATTATCTTCTCCATGTGTGAATTTTTCTTATTATTTTTCAGCCTATTAGGAAATGGTATTATATGCTGATGTACCTGACTGGTTGACTTATCTTTTTCAGATTAATCAGATTTAGGAGGAATGGGATTAGACGAGGTGGATGCTTGATTGTGGTTGTGCTGAATGGAATTGGTTGGTGTTGACACTTGATTATCAACTTTCTTTCCTGACCTTAATGTATGAATAGCATTATATTGATTTAATGATTGATCCTCAGCCAAATGAGCTTGTCGAGAATTCCTAGGATTGGTTATTGGCTGACTAGGCAAGGTACCCTTTTGTCTCTCATTCTGTGGAGTGGCTAGTTGGCTCATTTGACCTCTAACATCTGTATAGTTTGCATGAGAGAATCTTAGTTTTTCATGTATCTTTTCATGTTTCTCTCAAAGTCAGTCATTCTCCTTTCTAGTTGAGGATTCTGGAAGGAAGATTGTGGAGCTTGGTTGGGAGAATTATGATGGAAATTGAAAAAATTGGGTTGATGATTGGAAGAATTATTAGCATGATGGAAGTGGCTTGCATGATTTGACCGTGAGTGGTCATTGTTATTTTGGCTCCATGAGAAATTAGGGTGATTTCTTCAGCTAGGATTGTACGTTGGTGTGTAAGGATTATTATTTGGCATTGAAAAAGCCACATTCATCGGTTCAGGGTATTGTTGTTGAGCCTGAAACACAGGACACTCCTCAAATATATGATTCATGGCTTGACAGTAAGTACAACCCGGAGTTGGAAATTAGTTTGGGCTGACATGATTGACTGGACTTGGTTCCTTAGTTTCAAAAGCTTCCCGTCTTCTAGCTAGGTTAGCTAACTTAGCCTCATTAGTTATGGATGATTCAATAGAATGAAGACCTCCTTTTGAAGAGATGGAGTTTGAGTTCCTTGAGGTTTCACTAGTAAGTTCCCATTGGATGGTCTTTTCAGCTAGATTCTCATATAAATCCCATCCTTCATTTTCATCCTTTTGCAAGAATCCCCTTGGCACATTCTTTCTAAGAGGGTCTTGGTAGAATAGTCTAAACCGTCATAAAGAATTTGGTATTGTCACCATTTCTCTATTCCATGATAAGGACATTGGACAAGGAGGTCTTTAAAGCGTTCAAAGTACCTCCAAAATGGTTCACTAGGTTCTTGCTTGAATTGCATGATATTCTTCCTAATGAAAGCGGTCTTATGAATTGGATAGAATTTATTCAAGAAGACCTTGATGAAACCATCCCAAGATGTGATAGAGCCGGCCGCTAAGCTGTAAAGCCATTTCTTGGCTAAGTCCTTAAGAGCGTATGGGACAAATCTCAACCTAATAGCATCATGTATAAGGTGTGAGATTTTCATCATTAGACATACTTCCTCAAATTCTCTTATGAAGAAGTAAGCATCTTCGGACTCTAAGCCATGAAACTTGGGGAGTGTGTTGATGAATTGAGGCTTGAGCTCAAAATTATATTCACCAACCGATGGAAGTTGGATGCAAGATGGAAGTGAGGTTCTAATGGGATAGAACGTTAGAACCTATCCTGCAAAGATGTCGATTGAGCCATAACCGGATCTGGTCTTAGTTCAAACTTGGGTGGTTTTGTGTTTATAGTTAACCAAGATGAATTAGGGTCTCTTGACCACACTTGCATACACAAACACAATCACAAAAAAGTTCACCAATAGTCAAAAAGAGTAATCAACCAAGCCTAGTTTAAGGTACCCTTGATCGAGAAAACTACTAACTGGTTGATTGTCCAAAGGAGGTATAATGCAGATTTTGATCACAAGCTAATCAGTCAGGACAGGGCAAGATTGGTGGGAGGTATCCACGCAAAAGCGACGGGCCTAATTAAGCTAAACCATCAACCTTTGGGGTTGCGCCCCTCAATCCCTTTCCTAAACACTGATTTGGTAGGAGTCAAATTCTACCACCTTCCCCTTAGGATAATCTCCTAGTGAGTTTGAGATGTCCCTAAGGCCAACGTCTATCAGTTTTTAAATTAGGCTTAGGCCGTGCATGCTTGGAGATAGTTTGTGAGCTAAGAAAGGGTAATGACTTCCTCACCTTATCTTGATTTGGGTTTTGCCCTTAGAGTTTATTGTGCAAATTGTTCAAGATATAGAAAAGTAACATTCAAAAGCAAATATCACCAAAGAATATTTCCTAAAGTATATGCTATGCATACGTACCTTGTTTCCAGCTATCTTTAACAGTAATTGTAAAATAAATGTAATTAGACAAATGCCTAGAATGCAAGTCTAAACGTTTTTTAAGTAATTAACAATCACTCAGATTACTATTGGATTAAAACAGTGATTGTGAATAGAAGATATAGCAAGAATAATAACACACAAAAACTTTATTTTTGCAAGAATATTATGTCCTGCAAAAAAGAGTTTTAGTAGTCCAACAAAAATTTCAACTTTTGCACTTGTAATTTCTTGAAATTCTGTTTCCTACTTTCGAGAGTAGGGGCACAGAATAGCAAGTCTTCTCCTGCAAAGCTTGAATGCTAAATCTGAATCTTGACGTCCCTTAAAGAAGACACTAAACTTGTTAAAAAAAATATACACCGTTCCCTCTCCGACAACGGTGCCAAAAATTTGATTGTAAAATCAAAGAGATAAGAATTACTGAGTAGCTTTGGGCTAACGGGTCGTGTCCACGAGGAGAAATGCAATGAAAGCTTTTTGGTGTTTTGTTTAGAGAGCTAAGAATGGTGCTAGTTTTTTAGTTGAAAAGAGAATATAGAAAAGGGAAATGATTAAAAGAAAAACAAAAAATTTGGAGAAGGCTTTGGAGAAGGTGATTTAAAAAGCTTTGAAAATGTTTGATTGTTTTTAATATAAGAAGAAGATCTAGGCTCACTAATTTTCTACTCAACTATGTACTTATCTCAAGAATATTTGGGTGCATCGCTTTTATCATAACAAAAAAAACTTTAGTTTCTTTTAATGTCCAAGTAAAACTAATAAGATGGTTTCGTTTAAATCTTAAGCCCTTTCTTTACAAATCATTAAAAAGAAAATGTTAAACCATCAAGCGCAAAGAAGCAAGTATGGAATAAAAACACATTAAGAGAATTTATGCATTGAAAATCTAAGTTTAAAATAAAAACATCCTTATGTGCTTTCAAGAACGAAGTTTAACTAAGATGTTTTTCTGATTCAAAAAGTGTTGCTTTCATGAAATTCAATTAAGAGAGAGGTGATAGAAGAGAGTAATTAGTGAGCCCAGAAAATGATTTAGTTACTCATAATGAACTGAAAACAAACAAGATAATGACAATTAAACATAAACATACCGAATTCGAGTTGAGTTGAACAAGCAAATTGAATCTCCTTTGATTGTCACTTCAAGGATGAATTACACATTCAGTTTCACTCTTCTCTCTTTGCTGGTCTAAACAAATAAAATAAAGAGGAGATACAACTTCTCCGAACTATCTAACAATACTCCTAAAACCCTAAAGAATAAACAAAAATTCTAATCCTAGTCTTCGCTCGTTCCTTCTCTGTTGAAAATGGTATTTATAGGAAAAAAACCAGAGGGGAGAGGTCGTAGGAAGATTGGGAGAGCAAATGCTCTGGTGTGGCCAGGTGGCCACACCCAATTGGTGGATGTTCCCGGTTGGTGATTCCCTTTTATCTTCTGCTGGTTTCCCGTTTCTGCTCCAGGATTTAACGAAATAGCCTTTGATTGTTAGCTTCAACCGCTTAATTTGGGAAGATTCATTTCAATCGATTTCAACCTCTCTCATTTGCCAAGATCTGCCCTGATTTCTTGATTTCAAATTTATTCTGATTTAAATCATAGTTTGATGGGCTTTTGGGCTCATTTCTCTTTCCTATCCTTTAGCAATGGGCCTACATTCAACTAAGAAGAATAAGACTTATTAATAGCATTTATTAGATGAAAACATGGTAATGTGACAATATATATGCAATATATGTGACCGATCAGTGAGTTCTACATATACCATCATGAGCCTCTTTGTGTGCCTCCTGTGCCTCTTTGTGTGAAAGGCATCGGAGTAAGATTTCAATATATGATCGGTGATACAATGTTTGCATGATCATATTGTAATTGAATCGAGGAGCCTTTTTTTTCTGATGGCGGCTGTCTCTTTGGGGTCATCAGGCAATATTGCAAATACACCTAGAGGGGGGTGAATAGGTTTACGGCTAATCTAATGAACAAAATGCGAAATTTAAAAACTAAATTGCAACACACTAAATGTAACCAACGAGTGTAGCCGAATTTCCAGTGAAGGGCTCTGGAGTAACTCCTCTTGATTCCTCTGAATAAGAGTTGAGGTGCTATATAAAGCTCTCGTGGTTAAACACAAGTGAGGCACACACAAACAAGCCAAGCATATAATGAATGAGCAATATGAAATGATGCAAGGCACAATATAAAAAAGAGAGAGAGTTAGAGTCAATGGATCAAACGCAAACACCAAGATTTGTTTCGAGGTTCGAGCACCCAGCTTTACGTCCCCGCCTTCACACAGAAGGATTTTCACTAACTTGTCCACACAGGACTCCCACACAAGGAACCTCCACTGAGGATTTAGGGCAATACAATTGGGAGCACATAACTCCTCTCTCAATTACAAACACAATCTCTACACTTAAAGGCTAGGCACAAAGCCACCACAAATTAATCACCTCACACATGAGGGATGGGCACAAAGCCAAACACCAATCAACCTCTCACTAGAGGGATAGGGCACGAAGCCACTGCTCCAAAATCAACCTCTACACAAGAAGGATAACACAAAGTAGGAGGGTTGACAACTTAGTGATCAAAAGACCACAAACCAATCTCTTTCTTACTAAACAAAAGATCCTAATAGATAGGTAGATATGATAAGCTCAAGTGAGAAAATAAAGTGTTTGAAAATGAAAACAACAAAGAAAAAACACTTGGGAAAATCACAAAATAGATATTGAAATAGAGATCAAAAACCAATTCTCAAATACTCTCTTTTTCTTTGAATTTTCCAACACTTTAAAATAAATAAAGATGGAAACTTTGAACCTAAAAACTCTTTTGAAAACTAGGAATTAAACACTAGAGAATGGGAGAATTTTTCTCTTGAAAGTCTTAACAAAAACCAACCTCAAATGGGGTATAAATAGGCCCCAAACAAATCTGCCCGTTGGCTGGCAGAAAGGTCAGTTTTGACCTTCCAGTCGACCGCCTGGTCGTCCAGCCAACGATCAAAAATATGACCGTTGAGCCTGCCAGTCAACCGCCTGGTCGACCATGCTAGATCCAGAGAGCCATTGCTCTCTGGCTGGTTGACCGCTCTGTCAACCGGGCCAAGCCTCATGATCGACCGCTCGGTCGACCGCCCCTACCCAAGAGTGGGGCACTTGCAGTCGGTTGACCAGCCTAAGTGGCTGGTGATTGAGAAAGAACCTGTACACAAAATACAGTATTTCAGATTTTAAGATTAAAGAGTGCAAGGTGTTCAATTCTACCGCAATAGCAAGTGGCTATGCAGGTCGTGATCCACACGGAGGGACTAGCGATAGAAGCTTTTAGTAAGTTTTCTTTTAAGATACAAAGTATGGTTAAAGTTCTTCTTCAATTTCTTAAAAAGAAAATAAAAATTCTTAAAGTTGAATTAGGAAGAAGATGGTAGATTAAGTAGATGGAAAAATGAAAAATAGATTATATACAAAGAAATGGAAAAGAGTGATAAAGATGATTAGAGCTTGTGATATTGAAACTAAAGAATAAAAGAAAAGAAAGACAACCTAAAAAATTACTTACCTCTTCAGTGCTCATATACCTTAGATCCATTGCGACGACTTACCTTGTCTTTGAAGGCAATCAAGCATGGCGTATAGGATCTTCCCCATTCTCGATCTACACTACGAATAAAAGGACGAGCTAAACTAATAAAGAATGGTTATTCATCACCATAGGCCATCAAGGGCACTTGCAATGGCGAAGCAGTCTCGAGGCTATCGTATTCACTTGGATTACAAACACATCAGAGGAAAGTAAACAAAAACAAGAGTAAAGAAAAAGAAACTTCAATTCGATTCTAATAACAATGAAAGAAAAGATTTACTTACACCGGTGTCACCCTCAGTACAAGCTTGATCTCCTTCCTCCATGAAACTCGTTTCTCCTCTCAGTTACATAAAGAAAAGTAAAAATTACATAAAAGAAAACTAAAAATCTAAGTTACAAACTACACATTATCCTAAGTTCTATTCTCTACTTGGTCATCTCCCTTGTCTTTGAGATTGCAGGTATTTATAGAAGAAATGCAGATGTTAGAGGAGTATGAAGATAGGAAAATCTGGCTATTTCTCAATTTGAATACTCCCTTATCTCCAAACTTGATTTGATGTGGATATTTACTTCTGATCTGCAGTTTGTTGGCATGTTGATTGTTGAATATCACTTATCAAATGACAGAATTAGAAATAGTGATAAACATAAATGTTGTAGCTCTGTAAGTCTTCTTTCTGGATCATCTTTAATCATCAGATTTGAGATTCGGTAGCAAATGTTATGATTCAAATACTGAAATGTATCCAGTCAGAATCTTAGTCAAACTTGCTTCATCTCATCCGTTGACCTTCTCTCTATCCATTTATCTCTCTGTATTTGATATTATCCTCAATTGATCTTTAGATAACCAAAATGGATTTATAGAAATCTGTATTTTACTGGTTTCTATTTGGTGTTATCTTTCTGATTTGCTCTGATCTTCAGCTGAACATTTGCCCTAATCCTTGATTTGTTCTAACTAGATCTGGGATCATCCTCAGCTAACCAAATAGATCCAGTTAAATCTGATTTTAACTGGTATCTATTTAGTTTAATTCTCTTTCTCTTCATTATTATCTTCTACAAAATAGACATTTAGGACAAAGAAATTAGCAGATTTATTACACGATAAATGTAGGAGTGTAATAAAAAGAATGCAAAATATGTGTACGATCAGCTGGCCATGTGCACGTCCTTGTGCACATCGGTCGACTGGTCCGGTCGACCGACCACTGGTCCGGTCGACCGTCCCGGTCGACCGCCAGGGCCTGGCAGGGCTATTTTCAGAACTTGAAAACTGGGTTTTTATTTATCAAATAAATCCCATAAATTCTCTAAAAATCCACAAAAATAAGTTCTTAAATACTCTTTGAAATACAAACATGTGTGAAAAAATTCAACACATATTTCAAACACTTTGAACAATTTTTGTGACTTACAAATTTTGCCGAAAATGAAAATCCGTATTTTCTAAAACTTGGATTTTTGAAATGGAAAATCGTTTTGTCCAAAACTCATCCAAATACAAAAACATGATATTTAAACAACTTGAAGCATGTTGTATACGGATATAATCCAATATACATGAAAGATATATATATATCAATATTTTTGACTTAAAATCTAAAATAAGTTTTGTTAAAATACCAAAACTCCAAACTAATGAAATAGACTATCAAACTAAGTTTGTTTAAATAGTTAAAGCATACATGCATATAGAACAAATCTAATATACATTAAATCATGTAAGCTTGTTTTGATTCTATCTATTCATGAAAACCAAGATCAGTTAAACCGAAAACCGAAAACCAAAAACCAAAACATGAAACTTAAACAAGTGTGTGTGTTGAACTTGAGCATATCACACTATCTAATATTTAACACTGGATCTAAAACATAAACTAAAAAAGTACCGAAGTCTTCTTGTAGAGCGCCGTCTCCAAGTCAACTCAATCCAAATGTGATTCACCAAGCTTGACTCCAACGAGTGCTAGATATGAACTTTGACGCTCGGGCTCTTGAATCACCATGTGAAAGCTCCAAAACACCTTTGTTGAAGCTAATCGCCTACAATATCTTGGTTAAATATCTGAAACTAAATATCACAAGATTATTAGTAAACTATAACTACATGAGTTAATCATCATCAAAACTAGAGTGGAAGGCCTCTGAGCCAACAATTTTCCCCTTTTTGATGATGACAAAACTCATGGAGTTATATATGCATGGATTAAAGTTAAGCTTCAAAGAAGCTCCCTCTTAACTCATGCATAGCAATAAACAATAAGATATGCAATGAATACTAAACATGAATATTCATCAATATGCATAAAATAATGAAATGAACATGCTCTTGATACCAAACTTCTAAAATATATTCCTTTTCCTTTTTAAATAAACATGTTCTTTAAATAATTGCTCTTGATACCAATAAAAATTTCAATTTGAAAAATTTTATCAATAAAAGAAATAAAAGCTTTTGATACCAATCAATAAAAACTCTTGATACCAAGTGAAAGATAATCAATAGAAGCTCTTGATACCAACAATAAAAATTTAACAAAAGTACTTGACACCAATAAAACAAAACAACAAAATATATTCTCTTGATACCAATATCAACAAAACATCAAAACATCAAACAAGCTTTCTTAATACCAATATGAAACAAACTTTGATATAAAAACAAAAAACATGCATATAAACTCAAATACTTCTCCCCCTTTTTGTCAATCATCAACAAAGGGGTCAAAGAAAATAATAAAATAATGTTCTCCTCTTTTTGTCTTAAACCAAAAAAATCTCAATTAGGGGTGAAATCAAATCAAAACATTATGATACCAATGAAAAAAAAATATATCAATTTTGTGCATCATGATATCAATAAAAAATAAATAAAACATACCAATTGAAAGTACATAAAACAAATGTTTTTAATTTACATAAACATGTCTATAATTTACCAATTGTAAGAAATTAAAACATGTTGAAGAAATTAATCAAAATTTTTTATATCAATAGTAAAGATTAGTACCAATAGAAAGTAATTTTTCATTAGGAACATATGATACCAAAAATAATCAATATCATTTTTCAATCATTTTTCAACATAAAGTGTGAGAGTAAAAATGCTAAAGGTAAACAAAACCAATTAAAAGGCGAAATACGAATTTTCTCCCCTTTATGAAATACCAAATAAAATGATGCATAAGCTTGTATAAGATACCAATTGAAAATTAATCAATTGAAATATAATAGCCATTTAAGAAATCAAGCTTAGCATAACCATAATTTGTGCTCAAAGATATAGAGATATATAAGCACTAATAAAACATATATATATATGTATGAAAAATTGAATACCAATTGAAATTGATACTATTTGAAGTGTAAGCATACATATATAGAAGCATATATCAGTATACAAAAAGAATGTCAATAGTGATACCAATTGAAAAAATCTAATGATACCAATTGAAAACATAATAAGATCAAGTGTATAACTCATATTTCCTGCCACCCATTTTAAAAGGATTTTCAAGAATAAGCATACAAGGCATGGTCGCCCAACTAGCCGCCCTTTAATGGGTAGGGTTTTCAAAAATAAGTTTGAAAATAGTTTTAACACAAATGAAAACTCTACCATGTGAAGAATACGAACTAGTTATATGAAAAAATTTGAAAACTAGTACGAAATCCTTCAAGCAAGGAATAAAACAAAAATATATTTCATGAAAAACATGTAAATCACATGATCACCAAACACTCAAAATCTATATAGCACAAATTGTACTCATGAAAATAAATTCATGAGAAAACATTAAATAAAGTGAGTGCATAAGAGTTATGTGAAACACATCATCATGAAAATAGGTAATCAAGCTCAAAATGAAATTCCTTAAAAACAATAAAAATCATCAAAACTAGAATCCTTCAAGGTATATGTATGTCATGTACAAACTAAAGTATATATACATATCCAAATATAAACGAGTCCACAAAAGTATATGCATGAAGGCAAGTGGCCCAAGGATGTATATGTTGGCCCGGAGGCCTTCCTCTCTAGTTTTGATGATGATTATGTAATGTAGTTATGTTTACTAATAATCTTGTGATTTTAGTTTCAGATCATTAATCAAGATATTAGTTGGTGATTGCTTCAAAAGAGGAGTTTGGAAGCCTTCACTTGGTGATTCCCGAGCCCGAGCGTCAAGATGATACATAGCCATGCTCGTTGGATCACGGTGTTTGGACCGAGTCGACTTGAAGATGGAAGATCGTCAAGAAGACTTAGGTATCCATAGTTTAGTGTGTTTAGATCCATTTGTAAATCTTAGTATAGTTGATATGCTCAAGTGCACAACACACACGTTTTATG
Source organism: Agave tequilana (assembly GCA_038442645.1). NCBI lineage: Eukaryota > Viridiplantae > Streptophyta > Magnoliopsida > Asparagales > Asparagaceae > Agave > Agave tequilana. The sequence goes on from JAVJIF010000455.1 coordinate 99,134, forward strand.
TTTGGATATTGGTTTTTCGGTTTTGGTTTAACCAATATTTGTTTTCATGAATAGTTGATCAAAACAAGTTTACTTTGTTTTATGTATATTAGATGTGCTCTATATACATACATGCTTACATGACTTATACAAACTTATTTTGACTTTCCTATTCATGTGTTGAAAAATACAAGTTTGATAAAATACATGTTTTGGTTTTTGGTAAAAATGATAAGACACAAAAATAGTTTCATATGCTTGATATTTGAGTTAAAATATTTATCACATATTTATGTATCAATGCAAAATGATAAAACTATTTTTGGGTATTTTTACAAAGACTTAAAAGAATTTTTAGAAATATGTTTAACTGTTTTTCTGACCCAGAACTGTGCTAACAGGCCAGGCCGGTCGACCGGGCGGTCGACTGACGTGCACAAACCTGTGCACGTCTGCTGGCACAGTGGGCCGGTCGGCCGGTCGGCCGACCGGATTAGAGAGCCTTGCTCTCTGTATCTGGGCGGTCGACCGAGCGGTCGACCGGAGCAGAGAAGTCTGCTCTCTGTATTTGGGCGGTCAGCCGTGCGGTCGACTGGATGCCCCAACGGTCACATTTATGACCGTTGGCAGTCGACCGGGCCGGTCGACCGCAGGCCTGTCAGGCTGCCAGATCAGCCTAACGGCTAGTTTTCTGTTTGGGCTATAAATACCCCATCTCTTTGGGGATTTTGATAAGACTTTTGACAAGAAAAATTTCAGAGTTTCTCTAGTGTTTAAAACAAGTTTTCAAAAGTGTTTTTGGGCTTTTAACTTCCAAATTGGTTTTATGTTTTAGGGTTTGGGAAAATCAAAGAAAATAGTAATTTGGGAGATTTGTTTTGTTCTTCAATTCTATCATTTACAAAGAGTTTTCCCAAGTGTTTTCTTTGAGTTTTTGGTTTCCAAACACCTAGTTTTTTCACACTTGAGCTTATCACCTATCCTATTCTATTAGGATCATTTATTTGTGGAAAGAGAGAGATTGTTTGTGGTTGAAAGAAACCACTAGTTGTAAACCCTCCTTTATTTGTGTATCCCTCTTTGGTAGAGGTTGATCGGAGTGGTGTTTGGATCCCTCTTCGGTAGAGATGATTGTGATTGTATTGGCTACGGGCCTTATCCCTCTTCTGTAGAGGTGGATTTGTGGTTGTATTGCCTCGGTGGCATTGTAAGGTTGAGAGAGGAGTTCGGTACTCCTTTAGTGGATTAGAAATCCTTCTCGGTGAAGGCGGGGACGTAGAGCTAGGGGCTCGAACCTCGGAACATATCTTTGTGTTTGCGTTTGATCCATTGTCTCTTAACTCTCTCTCTCTTTACACTTGTGCATTGCATCATTCATTCATATCATATTTGCTTGTGTTGTGCCTTGCATCTTTCATATTGCTATATATCCATTATATGCTTGGCTTGTTTGTGTGTGTGCCTCACTTGTACTTAACCACAAGAGCTTCATATAGCACCTCAACCCTTATCTAGGGGAATCAAGAGGAGTTAGTCCAGAGCCCTTCACGGGGAATTCGGCTACACTTGTTGGTTGTATTAAGTGATTGCAAATTTGTTTTTAAGCTTCCGCATTTAGCGCATTTAGTTTCTAGATTAGCATATCACCTATTCACCCCCCCTAGGTGATTTACAATTGGTATCAGAGCCTACGCTCCTGATACTTAGGCTTAACATCCTAGGAGTGAGATCCTGTGTTTGCTAATCTATCATTTGCATTTGCTTGTTTGCACACATATAGTTTGGATCCATGGACTTCATGACCCCACCTATGTTTGACCCTTCCAACATTCTTGTTTGGAAGACTAGGATGTCCATTTACCTACAAACCCTAGGTTATAAGGTTCACCTTGCCATTACCAAGGAATCCTACCTTAGTGATAGCAAGCATATAGGGGCCAATGCACAAGCCCTTGAGGCCATTAGAAGCACGCTTTCAAAAGAATATCTTATGCATGTTTCTAATCTTGATTCCGCCTTTGCAGTGTGGAACAAGTTGACAACCACCACCACCTCCGAGTTTAAAATGCCAATCCAACAAGAGGAGGAGACTAGTGGAGAATCCGACTCTCAAAGCTTCATGATCCAAGGGAATGACTCCCTTAAGGTACAATCGGAATCTCAACTAGATAATGATAGTGCTAGTTCTTCATGTGATGATTATGTTGATGCCTATGCTTTAAATGAAGAACTATCTATTGTTTGTGAAAAATTAATTGAAAAATATAAGATTTTGAAAAGAAAAGTCTAGGCCTTAACAATGAAAATAAAAATTTGATTTCTAGACTTGACAATGTTTTGCAAGAAAAGGAGGAGATTTCAAATGAGAGGGATTCATTGAAATCTCAACTTGATCTTGTATTAAAGGAAAATGAATTTTTGAAAACTAAAAATGATTGTGAAAATGTTTTGAAGAAAAATAAAGTTTTGTCTTAAAAAATTGAATTTGTTGTAAAAGAAAATAACTCTTTGAAAAATAAAATAATTTCTATTTCAAATGATTTAGATGTTTGTTTAAAGAATAATGAGTTTTTGAAAAATAAGATTGATTCCCATGTTTGCGATGCTAGGGTAGTTTCACCTAGATCACCCCTTGCATGCTCCACTTTATCTTCAAGTGTTAAAAATGATATAAATGTTTTGAAGAAGAGTGTTGATTGTTTGGGCTCCACTTTGAGCCATTGTGCCAAGAGCCATTCACGTTTGGAAACTTTGTTTCGAAAGAAACAAGTTCCATCTTTTCATGCACACCCTCCACGGCATACACATGCTCATCACGAACACCATCACATGTATGCTCATGTGTATATATGTACACATTGTGGACGTAAGGGCCACCTTGCTAAATTTTGTTTTGATCGTATACATGATTATAATTTAGCAAATAAATTTGTTTGGGTTAGGAATGGTACTAACCCCATGGACCCAAAAAGTTGTGGGTACCAAAGACCACCCCTCATATTTTTGATGTAGGTGTGGGCTCTCGCATGACGTGAGAGTAGAGGTACCTTGTGAAAAATCACCTAGAGGGGGGGTGAATAGGTGATTATGCTAATCTAATAAACTCAATGCGGAATTTAAAAACTTAATGCAATACACTCAAGTGCAATCAACAAGTGATGCACACACAACCAAGCCAAGCAATTATGAATGCACAATATGAATAGTTGCAAGGCACAAAGTAAAGAGAGAGATAGAGAGAGTCAATGGATCAAGCGCAAACAACAAAATATGTTTCGAGGTTCGAGCACCCAGCTCTACATCCCCGCCTTCGACACACGAAGGATTTCTAATCCACTAGCAAGTCCACAAAGAACTCTCACAAGGAGTACCAACTCCTCTCTTTACAACCACAACCTCCTCCTTGAGGCAAGCTCCAATCCAACAAAACAATCACCTCACAACTTGAGGGATTAGCACAAAGCAAACAAGGATCACCTCACAACTTGAGGGATACAACCCAAATGCACAACTTCCTCAACACAATGAGGGCAAGGCACAAAGCAAAGATTGGGTTTATAACTTGGTGGTCTAAACAACAACCACAAACAATTTCTTTCTCCCACACAAAGATCCTATAGAATAAGAAAGTAGATATTGCTCAAGTGTGGAGAAAACCAATGGAATGGAAATCAAAATCACAAAGAAAATCCTTGGGAAAAACTGAAACTAAGATATAGAAGTTGAATCAAAATCTTTTTCCCAAAAACCCTTTTCTTTGATTTTCCAAACCCTAGCAAAAACACCAAATAGATTGTTCAATTTGAATCTAAAAACTTCTTTTGATTGCTGTGAAAACACCAGAGAGTAAGGAAAAATTCGCACAAAAAATCTTAGAGAAAAACTCTTTCCAATGGGGTATTTATAGCCCCCAGAAACATATAGCCGTTGGCAGCAGAAAATGCCAGAAATACACTGCCGGTCGACCGGTCCGGTCGACCATCCAACGGTCAAATTCTGCCCGTTGCCAGCTACCGGTCGACCGTCCCGGTCGACCCAAACAAACAGAGAGCTCTGCTCTCAGACCCGGTCGACCCTGACGGTCGACCGTCCAGACGTGCACAGATCTGTGCACGTCGGTCGACCGACTTCAGCCAAGTCGACTTGGTCAGAAGACTAGTCGACTGGTTGAAGCCTGAAACAGAAAACTAAGTTAGAAACATGTTTAAAAATTCTTTTATATTTTCTAAAAATCACCAAAAATAGTTTTATCATTTTGCATTGATATATAAACATGTGGTAAAAAGTTTAGCTCAAATATTAATCAATATGAACTATTTTTGTGTCTTATCATTTTTACCAAAAACCAAAAACTGTATTTTCTAAAACTTGGATTTTGAATAGAAAATAAGTTTTGTCCAAAACTCTTCCAAATACAAAAACATGATATTTAAACACTTTGAAGCATGATGCATATAGATATAATCCTATATACATGAAACATATATATATCCATGTTTTTGTCATTAATTCCAAAATATGTTTTGTCAAAAATACCAAAACATAAAACACATGAATAAGAAGTCAAAACTAAGTTTGTCTAGGAAATTAAGCATGCATGTATATAGAACAAATCATATGTACATTAAACCATGTAAACTTGTTTTGATCTATCTATTCATGAAAACCAAGATCGGTTAAATCTAAAATCGAAAAACCGAAAACCAATATTCAAAACATGAAACGTGTGTGTTGTGAACTTGAGCATATCATACTATTCTAATCTTTACAATTTAGATCTAAACACAAAACTAAACTATGGTACCGATGTCTTCTTGTAGAGCGCAATCTCCAAGCCGACTCGATCCAAAACTCTTTGATCCACGAGCGAGTGCTATATATGATCTTTGACGCTCGGGCTCTTGAATCAACATGTGAAAGCTTCCAAATCATCTTGTTAAAGCTAATCACCAACTAATAACTTGATTAATGATCTGAAACTAAAATCACAAGATTATTAGTACACATAACTACATGAGTTAATCATCATCAAAACTAGAGTGGAAGGCCTCTAGTCCAACACCTTAGAGTGGATGTGTTCCGAGCTTCATGGAAATCAATTGGATGCATCACTTTCAAGGGATGTTTGGTGGAGAGGACCACCATGTTTTGGAGACATGGAGAGTTGCCTCATAGGTTTTGGTAACAGTCTCTTACTCCTTATTTATGTTTGCATGCTTTTCATGTTTATTATATATAGCATGTTTTGATGTTTATATAATCATTATGAAAATACCATGATTATTAGACTCTTGACATGCATGTATAGCCATTTTGAGACACGCATGTTTAATATGGATCATATTTTTGTGTTCTCACCTTTGTTTAGCTATCATGTTAATCATAGCTCTAATAACATGTGTAATTTACATAATAATCATGTTTATGTTTATCATGATGATTTTATCTTATTTTTGATGCTTCATGATTTGAATATATGTTTAAATATTAGTTTTCATTAAGACTACATATATATTTGTGCATATAGTGGGCCACAAATAAATCTATATATGTTGAGCTTGAATGCATATTGAACCCATTAGATGTGCTAGTATAGTCTAGTTTTGATGATCCATGCATTTAAACTTGTATTCCCATTTTTGGATTTGTTTTATGATCATGTGTTTTCATTTCATGCATATGTCTATTTTGCCAAACTTTAAGATATACATGTATGCCTCTTGAGTCATTTGCCTCTCATGCAAATCTATACATATGGACTCAATTGTGTTTAGGGATATGTATGTATACTTTTTGTGTTGACAAATCATACATATGCCTTGAAATGAAACTTGTTTTAATGGAAATTTAAATTTTCATGTTTCCATGTGTTTATGTTTAACTTCATGTATATGTCCATTTTATCTAAACTATTGTTTATACATATACATCTTTTGAGCCACGTGTCTTCATGTATATATCTTTGTGGACACGTTGTGTTTGGATATGTATGTATACTTTAGTTTGTATAGGACATATATATACCTTGAAGATTAAATAAGTTTTTGATGATTTTCTTATTTCAAGGAATTAATTGAGCTTAATTGAACAACTTTCATGATTATGATGTTCACATTTTATTTGTACACTCACATTTATTGTTTACTCATATTTATTTTCATGAGTCATATTTATGCTTAATTGACTTGAGTGTTTTGATATCATGTGAATTTCTTATTTCATGAAAAATAATTTTGTTTTATTCGTTGCTTGAAGGATTTCGTACTAGTTAACAAGTTTTTCCATTTAACTAGTTCGTATTCTTCGTTATGGTAGAGATTTTCAAACACACTTTATTTTTAAAATCTATTTTTTGAAAACCCCTACCATCCAAGGGTGGTTGGATGGGAGATCATTCTCATGTATGCTTTATATTGAAAATCACTTTAAACTTGAACATGGTTGGGTGGTAGTTATATGATGTATACACTTGATCATTATTATTGTTTCAATGGTATCATTGAAATTATTTCAATTGGTATCAATTTTGACCTTTCTTGTATACACATATATGTTTGTATGTATGTATGCCTTCAATTCCAATAGTATCAATTTCGATTGGTATCTAATCTTTCATACATATATATGTTTTATTTGTGTTCAAAAATATCACAAATTTTAGTTTTTGTTTACTCAAGCTTAGCATAACCAAACACCTTGAGTTTCAATGTTGTTTCAATTGATCAGTTTTCAATTGCTTTTCAATTGGTATCTCATTTCAAGCCTACGCATTGTTTTGTTGGTATTTCATAAAGGGGGAGAAAATTTCGATTTTCATATTTCAATTGGTATTTGTATCTCCACTCCTAGCTTTATGATAGAAAATAAAAAAAAATTTAAATTGATATCATATACTTAAAAAAAAAATACTCTCTTTTGATATCAAGATGTTTATTTGAAAGTTTTAAAAATGGTATCTCAAAATTTTGTTTAAAAAAAATTAAATACAAAAGTTTTGATTTATATTGCCTATATGCAAGGAGAGCTTAACATTTCTTCTACATATAGATTCATGATGAGTGTATCTTGTATTGAAGAGCTTGACGATCTCTTCTTTATGTGGTACACGTGTGTAGGGGGAGCTTCACATCTCCTCTTATGCATTGCATAGTGTATGTTATGTGAATTAGGGCTTGTCATCCCTCCTTCATGTAATGTATCTATGTAGGGAAGCTTCACATCTTCCTCTTCATGAATGTATATCGCATATACCATTTATTTATTGATCTATGTTTACTTTCAATTGGTATCAAGATACTACTTTAACATATTTTCAATTGGTACCTTAATTGATTGTCACCCCTATTTGGTTTTGTTTTTGTTTTAGACAAAAAGGGGGAGAACATTGTCTTTATTCACCCTTTATTGATGATTGACAAAAAGGGGGAGAATTATTTGAGAGTTTAACATGCATATATAAAACTTGATCAAACTCAACTCAAAATCTTTCTCTATATATGCATGATTGGTACATTTTTTATATATGCATATTTATGTTTTGTATATATTAAGTTTAATTTAGTTTAATTTTAATTGGTATCTAGAGCATGTTTTGTTTTTGAACATTTCATTGGGTATCAAGAGCCTTTTATTGTTTTTGCATTGTCATTCATTACATATTTATGTTTATTTATTTATGCATGAGTTAAGGGGGAGCTTCTTTGAAGCTTAACTTTAATCCATGCATATATAACTCCATGAGTTTTGTCATCATCAAAAAGGGGGAGATTGTTGGCTCGGAGGCCTTCCTCTCTAGTTTTGATGATGATTAACTCATGTAGTTATGTTTACTAATAATCTTGTGATTTTAGTTTCAGATCATTAATCAAGATATTAGTTGGTGATTGCTTCAAAAGAGGAGTTTGGAAGCCTTCACTTGGTGATTCCCGAGCCCGAGCGTCAAGATGATACATAGCCATGCTCGTTGGATCACGGTGTTTGGACCGAGTCGACTTGAAGATGGAAGATCGTCAAGAAGACTTAGGTATCCATAGTTTAGTGTGTTTTAGATCCATTTGTAAAGCTTAGTATAATTGATATGCTCAAGTGCACATCACACACGTTTTATGCTTGGATATTGGTTTTTCGGTTTTTGTTTAACCAATATTTGTTTTCATGAATAGTTGATCAAAACAAGTTTACTTTGTTTTATGTATATTAGATGTGCTCTATATACATACATTCTTACATGACTTATACAAACTTATTTTGACTTTCCTATTCATGTGTTGAAAAATACAAGTTTGATAAAATACATGTTTTAGTTTTTGGTAAAAATGATAAGATACAAAAATAGTTTCATATGCTTGATATTTGAGTTAAAATATTTATCACATGTTTATGTATCAATGCAAAATGATAAAACTATTTTTGGGTATTTTTACAAAGACTTAAAAGAATTTTTAGAAATATGTTTAACTGTTTTTCTGACCCAGAACTGTGCTGACAGCCAGGCCGGTCGACGGGCGGTCGACCGACGTGCACAGACCTGTGCACGTCTGCTGGCACAGTGGACTGGTCGGCCGGTCGGCTGACCAGATCAGAGAGCCTTGCTCTCTGTATCTGGGCGGTCGACCGAGCGGTCGACCGGAGCAGAGAAGCCTACTCTCTGTATCTGGGCAGTCAGCCGTGCGGTCGACCGGATGTCCCAACGGTCACATTTATGACCGTTGGCGGTTGACCGGGCCGGTCGACCGCAGGCCTGTCAGGCTGCCAGATCAGCCTAACGGCTAGTTTTCTGTTTGGGCTATAAATACCCCATCTCTGTGGGATTTTGATAAGACTTTTGACAAGAAAAATTCCAGAGTTTCTCTAGTGTTTAAAACAAGTTTTCAAAAGTGTTTTTGGGCTTTTAACTTCCAAATTGGTTTTCTGTTTTAGGGTTTGGGAAAATCAAAGAAAATTGAAATTGGGAGATTTGTTTTGTTCTTCAATTCAATCATTTACAAAGAGTTTTCCCAAGTGTTTTCTTTGAGTTTTTGTTTTCCAAACACCTAGTTTTTCCACACTTGAGCTTATCACCTATCCTATTCTATTAGGATCATTTGTTTGTGGAAAAAGAGAGATTGTTTGTGGTTGAAAGAAACCACTAGTTGTAACCCTCCTTTATTTGTGTATCCCTCTTTGGTAGAGGTTGATCGGAGTGGTGTTTGGATCCCTCTTCGGTAGAGGTGATTGTGATTGTATTGGCTACGGGCCTTATCCCTCTTCGGTAGAGGTAGATTTGTGGTTGTATTGCCTCGGTGGCATTGTAAGGTTGAGAGAGGAGTTCGGTACTCCTTTAGTGGATTAGAAATCCTTCTCGGTGAAGGCGGGGATGTAAAGCTAGGGCTCGAACCTCGGAACATATCTTTGTGTTTGCGTTTGATCCATTGTCTCTTAACTCTCTCTCTCTCTCTCTTTACACTTGTGCATTGCATCATTCATTCATATCATATTTGCTTGTGTTGTGCCTTACATCTTTCATATTTCTATATATCCATTATATGCTTGGCTTGTTGTGTGTGTGCCTCACTTGTACTTAGCCACAAGAGCTTCATATAGCACCTCAACCCTTATCTAGGGGAATCAAGAGGAGTTAGTCCAGAGCCCTTCACGGGGAATTCGGCTACACTTGTTGGTTGTATTAAGTGATTGCAAATTTATTTTTAAGCTTCCGTATTTAGCGCATTTAGTTTGTAGATTAGCATATCACCTATTCACCCCCTCTAGGTGATTTACAGTTTATGTATAACTATTAGTTTGGACAAATAGACATATACATGAAGTTTAAACACAAACATGAAAATATGTACAAAATGAGAATACACGTCAAAATGTTTGAATCATCAAAACTAGGCTATACTAGTACATCTAATGGGTACAAATAAGCGTTCAAGCACAAACACATAATAATCTATTTGTAGCTCACTAGTTGTACAAGTATATATCCTAGTTTTAATGAAAACTAACATTGAAGTAATCAAACATGAAGCATAGAAATCAAAACAAAACTCATAAACATTCATATGATCATTATGTACATACACATGCATAGATCTAGGACATACACATTAGATAAACTAAAGTGAGAACACTAAATATAAATCCATACAAACATGGGTGTCTCAAATCCTAATCATGTATATCACTAATCTAAATGTCATGGCATATAATATACTAATCATGAAACATCAAAACATGCTAAAATCAGTGATATGAAAAGCATGTAAATAATAAATGAGGAGTAAGAGATTGTTACCAAAACTAAAAAGGAGCACATCTCCATATCTCCAAACCAAGGTGGTCCTCCTACCAAACTCCCCTTGAAAGTGATGCATCCAAATAGTCCTTATTAAGCTCGGAACGCATCCACCTCAAGGCACCATCACTTTCACGTCATGTGAGAGCCCACACCTACACCAAATAGCATAGGGATAGATTTTGGTACCCATACTCTTTTGGGTCCATGGGGGTTAGCTCCTTTCCTAACTCAAACAAACTTAGTTGCTAAATTTGAATCATGTAACTTATCATAGCAAAATTTAGCAAGGGGGCCCTTACGTCCACAATGTGTACAAGTGTACACATGAGTATACATCGTGTTATGGGAGTGAACGTGGGAAGCATGTATATGCTGTGGTTTGTGCACATGCATAAATGGTACTTGTTTCTTTCGAAACAAAGATTCCAAACGTGTGTGGTTCAAAGCACAATGGCTCAAAATGGAGCCCAACAATCCACACTCTTCTTTAACAAACATATATCATTATCAATCCTAGAAGAAGAGGTGCATGTAATAGGTGAGCTAGAATGTGAAGCTACACTAGCATGGCAAACATGTGTATCCATATCATTTTCAAAACAATATTCTTCTTAGAAACCAAATCTAATTCTTTTGAAATAGAAATAATTTTATTTTTTAAAGAATCATTTTCTTTTAAAACATATTCAAGTTTTAAAGTTAAAGATTCATTTTTCTTCAAAACATTTTCACAATCATTTTTATTTTTCAAAATTTCATTTTCTTTTAGAACAAGATCAAGTTTGGATTTCAATGAATCCCTTTCATTAGAAATCTCCACTTTCTCTTGCAAAGCAATCTCAAGTCTAGAAGATAAATTTTTATTTTCTTCTTTTAAACAAAATTATCCGTTTTTAAAAGTTTATATTTTGAAATAAAATTTTCACAAATTTTGGCAAGTTCATCATTTAAGGCTTGTGCATCCATACACTCATTGCAATGTCAACTAGTGCTAGCATCTAGTTGAGTTTCCAAATGTACCTCAAGGGAGTCATTCCCTTGAACCATGAAGCAACGTTCATTGGACTAATCTCGACTAGATTTCCTCCTTTTATTAATAAGCATTGGTAGCTCGGGAGATGTCAAAATATTCCACATTGCAAAAGCGGAATCATAATGAGAAAACACATGTAAATACTTTTTATCAAGGGATGCTCTAAGTGCCTTAAGTGCTTGTGCATTCGCCTCTATATGCCTGCTATCACTAAGGTAGGATTCCTTGGTAATGGCAAGGTAAACTTTATAACCTAGGGCTTTCAAATGAGAACTCATCATAATCTTCTATATAGCAAGTCTAGAGATATCAAACATGGGAGGGCTATCCATGAGTGCAAACTATATGTGTGCAAATGCAAATGCAAATGTAGATTAGCAAACCAAGATCACACTCCTAGGTGGTTAAACCTAATATCATGAGCGTAGGCTCTGATACCAATTGTAAGTACACCTAGAAGGGGGGAATAGGTGTACGGCTAATCTAATGAAAAAAATGTGAATTTAAAAACTAAATTGCAACACACTTAATGTAACCAACAAGTGTAGCCGAATTCTTGGTGAAGGGCTCTGGACTAACTCCTCTTGATTCCTCTGAATAAGAGTTTAGGTGCTATATAAAGCTCTCGTGGTTAAACACAAGTGAGATACACACAAACAAGCCAAGCATATAATGAATGAGCAATATGAAATGATGCAAGGCACAATATAAAAGAGAGAGGGAGTTAGAGTCAATGGATCAAACGCAAACACCAAGATTTGTTTCGAGGTTCGAGCACCCAGCTCTACGTCCCCGCCTTCACACAGAAGGATTTTCACTAACTTGTCCACACAGGACTCCCACACAGGGAACCTCCACTGAGGATTTGGGGCAATACAATCGGGAGTACACAACTCCTCTCTTAATTACAAACACAACCTTTACACTTAGAGGCTACGCACAAAGCCACCACAAATCAATCACCTCACACTTGAGGGATGGGCACAAAGCCAAACACCAATCAACCTCTCACTAAAGGGATAGGGCACAAAGCCACCACTCCAAAATCAACCTCTACACAAGAGGGATAACACAAAGTAGGAGGGTTTACAACTTGGTGATCAAAAGACCACAAACCAATCTCTTTCTCACTAAACAAAAGATCCTAATAGATAGGTAGATATGATAAGCTCAAGTGAGAAAATAAAGTGTTTGGAAATAAAAACAACAAGAAAAGCACTTGGGAAAATCACAAAATAGATATTGAAATAGAGATCTAAAAACAATTCCCAAATACTCTCTTTTTCTTTGAATTTTTCAACACTTTAAAACAAATAAAGATGGAAACTTTGAACCCAAAAACTCTTTTAAAAACTAGGAATTAAACTCTAGAGAATGGGAGAATTTTGCTCTTGAAATTCTTAACAAAAATCAAGCTCAAATGGGGTATAAATAGGCCCCAAACAAATCTGCTCGTTGGCTGGCAAAAAGGTCAGTTTTGACCTTCCGGTCGACCGGCCGGTCGACCGACCAACGGTCAAAATATGACCGTTGAGCCAGCCGGTCGACCGCCCGTCGACCGTGCCAGATTCAGAGAGCAATTGCTCTCTAGCCGTCGACGGGCCAAGCCTCACGGTCGACCGCTCGGTCGACTGCCCCCACCCGAGAGTGGGCACTTGCAGTCGGTCGACCGCTCGGTCAACCGGCCTAAGTGGCTGGCCATGTGCACGTCCTTGAGCACGTCGGTCGACCGACCACCGTCCCAGTCGACCGTCAGGGCCTGGCAGGGCTATTTTCAGAACTTGAAAACTGGGTTTTTATTTATCAAATAAATCCCATAAATTCTCTAAAAATCCACAAAAATAAGTTCTTAAATACTCTTTGAATACAAACATGTGTGAAAAAATTCAACACATATTTCAAACACTTTGAACCATTCTTGTGACTTACAAATTTTGCCGAAAACCAAAATCTGTATTTTTCAAAACTTGGATTTTTTGAAATGGAAAATCGTTTTGTCCAAAACTCATCCAAATACAAAAACATGATATTTAAACAACTTGAAGCATGTTATATATGGATATAATCTAATATACATGAAAGATATATATAATATATATATATATATATATATATATATATATATATATATATATATCAATGTTTTTGACTTAAAATACAAAAATAAGTTTTGTTAAAATACCAAAACTCCAAACTAAGTTTGTTTAAATAGTTAAAGCATACATGTATATAGAACAAATCTAATATACATTAAACCATGTAAACTTATTTTGATTGTATCTATTCATGAAAACCAAGATCGGTTAACCGAAAACCAAAACATGAAACTTAAACAAGTGTGTGTTGAACTTGAGCATATCACACTATCTAATCTTTAACACTGGATCTAAAACATAAACTAAACAAAGTACCGAAGTCTTCTTGTAGAGCGCCGTCTCCAAGTCGACTCAATCCAAACGTGATCCATCGAGCTTGACTCCAACAAGTGCTAGATATGAACTTTGACGCTCGGGCTCTTGAATCACCATGTGAAAGCTCAAAATACCTTTGTTGAAGCTAATCACCTACTAATACTTGGTTAAATATCTAAAACTAAATATCACAAGATTATTAGTAAACTATAACTACATGAGTTAATCATCATCAAAATTAGAGTGGAAGGCCTCTGGGCCAATAAATATGCCATATAAGATGAAGTTGATGTAAGGAATCGCTAATTCTGAGGTTCGAGACTTGTCGAAGTCTCGAGGACCTCTTTGACTTGGAGGTCTCCTTTTGGAGTTGTATTGCCTTCAAGGGTGAATTTATAATAGTACAAGTTGCGGCTGTAGACAAGTACTCTCTCCGTGGCTCCGACTAGAAGGGCCAATGAAGTAGCGAGCAACGCCAGTGCTTCTGCATGTGCATTTTACTGACGCGGTACATGATCAATATAGAAGTTTTCAAACTTCTCTGCCATGATAATGGTCGCGTTGTAATAGGTCACCAAGTCTTCATGTCAAACTTCATACTACCCGCGAACCTGGTTGACAATGAGTTTTGAATCGCTATATGCTTTGAAATTTTTGACTCTAATCTCTTTAGTAAGTTGCAATATAATTAAGAGAGCGTTGTATTCCGAGACATTGTTGGAACACGGTTCAGTTAAAAGAATGCATGAGGGATCACATAGTTATGTGGGAGATAAGAACTACTCCAACACCTGCGATGATATTTCCTTTAAGGTTTATTCTTGACACTCCATCAAAGAATAGATACCACACTTGTTCTTTTGAGGAGGCGTTAATCAAGTTAACTTCTGTAGTCTCGTCTGGGAGATCGTCATAAAGTTTTGAAGCTCTTGGGACTGGATGATCGGCCAAAAAATCTGCTACAACTGACCTTTGATCGCATTTTATGGCATGAATTGCATCTCATATTTTAGAGCAATATAGCCTATTTCGCTAGTCTGCAGTTCAGTGGAGATGGCTTTGTCATTAGCAATCACAAAGGATTAACTCTGGAGATGACTTAAATGCATTGTCGCATGAGGTAGTATTGCATCTTCTGGACAGCGAAGACTAACTCTAAGTATTCCTTTTTGACTGGGTTATAACGGTGCTCCGTTCCAATCACTATTCTACTTAAATAGTAGATCGCTTGTTCTTGATTTTGATCATTGTTTTGGGCTATTAATGCTCCCAAGGAATGATCGATCGCTCGAACGTATAAGAGGAAAGGTTTTCCTGATACTGGAGCTACCAAAAGGGGGGGGGGGGTATGTGTGATACTCCTTGATCTCTTCGAATGCTTCGTGGCAAGCATTATCGCAAATGAATGAGACTCCCTTCTTCATTAATCTAGAAAAGGGTTGGTAGTGCCCTGAGAGATTTGATATGAATCTCCAAATGTACACCAATCATCCCTATAAACCTCTAAGTTCTTTGAGATTTTTCGAAGGTTGCATCTCTTGGATGGCACAGATCTTCTTTTGATCGAGATGAATTCCTTTGGCTGTAACAACAAATTCAAGGAATTTGCCACTGGCTACCTGCAGGAAGGATTTGGTTGGGTTCATCTTTAATTGATGAGCCCGCATGATGTCAAACACTCTCTCCAGGTCTGTAAGCTAATCGCCTTTATCGCGGCTTTTCACGACGATATCATTGACATATCATTCTATGGTCTTGGTATATGCTCTTGGAAGATCGCATTCATCACACATTGATATGTCGCACTGGCGTCCTTCGAGCCAAGGGCATTACTCTGTAGCAGTATACCCCAAAAGGCGTCCTGAAAGATGTGTGCTTTCATCTTCATGGTACATTTTTATTTTATTATACCCTAAGATGCCATCCGTGAAAGACATCGTTTCAAACTGCACGTATTATCAATCATAACATCTACGATCGGGAGAGAAAATTATATTTACGACAGGCGGCATTTAGATCGCGGTAGTTGATGCAAATCTGGATCTTTTCAGTCTTCTTGGGAACGGGCACTATGTTAGCCAGCCAATTAGGATGTTGCTCTTCTCTGATAAAATCAGGGTCTATGAGCATTTTCACCTATGATTTGATTGCTTCCATGATCTCAAGATGGAACCATCGTTGCTGCTGTTTGACTGGTTTGGCATCCGGGTTGATGTTGAAGCGATGCATAGCAATCTGGGGATCGAGCCTAGCATGCCCTCATAATTTCAAGCGAAGACATCTATATACTCTTGTATGAGCTTATTAGGTCTTCTTTCTCAGAAGGCGATACGCTCTTGCTTATGAAGATGGGCTTGAGGTTAGCTTCAACTCTAATATTTACCTGAGTCACTTTATCTTCAGTGGGTGGCTTCCGTTGTTCAAACGCGAATCCCAAAGAGTTTAAGTGTTTAATCTATTGATTAAAGTCTGACTGGATTAATTCTTTGGTTCCAAAGTATCATCTCTGTCATCCTCCACGTGGCTGGCTAATACCATATTTACTGAGAGACTTTCAAAGATATCATCGATGCTGACATCTAAGTCCCATGATGACATTGCTGATGAGTTGTCATGATAGACTCTTTATCAGATTCAGGATCTGATACGACCAATGTAGTTACATAAACCAAGTCCTCTTTGGTCTTGTGGTAGTAATCGGGGTCTTTGCCTTTCGATACAAATGAACGAAGTAGTGCTCATTTTCCTTTGTTAAAATTAAGGTCTGGTTCCTTGGTAAAATTATATCCCATTCTTTCCATCATGTGACGTGACCTTTGTCCATAATGGAAGAATGTGGAGACTCAGAACTACCCCCTGAGCTTTCACAAGCTATGGGCTTTTTTTGATTTGCCGAATAGAATTGGCTTTTGACCTTTTCGCCTGATTGGTACTTCAAAGAAGGCATTGTGTGCGCTTCTAATCTTTTCATGTGCCAGGAGGGACGACTTTGTTGGTATACGCAAAGATGTGAAAGCATTCATCGCTGATCAAGGATCACTGCCTATGTCAGTGCTGGTGTTGACGGTACAGAATATGAAACAAATGCAAAAAAGTAAGTCAAATCTAAATCTTCATTAATGAATCACTCGCCTTCAACATTAGAGGTGGTATCGAATTCGAGCTTATCAATGCTCCTTACAAGAGGATTTATTTCTGAGAGACATCGTCTTCTTTCGGCTCCGTATCTGCTTTGTTACCAGAGTCAAGTATTTCTGGGTATGGATTCTCCTCAACCTCAAGAGAATCCTGATAAAGGAGGGAATTAGTGAAATAATTCTCAACTTTTTTGAATGGATACCTTTCAGGAATCAACGTTCTCACTTTTCCATCTTTACCAATGTATTTCATTAGTTGATAAAGAGTGGATAAGATGATTGGTTGCGGTGAATCCAGATTATCCCAGTAGCAGATTGTATAAGATGTCAGTGTCAATGACATAACATGTTACCACATATTTCAGGTCCCCGATTTGATACCTAAGTTTAATTTTCCCATCGGGCGCGTACC
The DNA here is from genome assembly GCA_038442645.1 of Agave tequilana. Taxonomy (NCBI): domain Eukaryota; kingdom Viridiplantae; phylum Streptophyta; class Magnoliopsida; order Asparagales; family Asparagaceae; genus Agave; species Agave tequilana. The sequence continues at coordinate 116,388 of JAVJIF010000455.1, forward strand.
GTTGGCGTTGAAGCCATAGATGGTTGTCTGAGTAACACTTAATCGATGGGTGGGCATTCCAAAAATACTGCATGACCTGCGGGGCATAATGCTCAACGCGGATCCCGGATCAACCTGAATGCGGCTCACTTCAGATGATCCAATGTACTCTGTGTAATACAGGGGTCTGTCATGTTTCCCTTTAACTTATATATCCCTCGGAGTGAAGGTGATACAGGGAAACTGCTTTGAGGTATGGTGACAATGGTCGCCGTCTTCCTCTTCGCATATAGTAGGAATCTATTATTTTTTCTCTTGGAGTGTCCCTTGTAGACTTGAAAAGCCTTATGAGCTCATAAAGAGTGATTCGAGCAGGGATGTTGGCTAGTTGAGCTAAGACATCAAATAGAAGGGAGTTGATGGTCCCACTGATTTTTAGAAGAGCTATGACATACCGAAGCTCTTTCTGCTTTTCCATGGATGGCATCATGGACTACTCGATTGCCCCCTCAGCTGGTGTGGAGAGTTTACTACCGGCTTACTGTACTATTTTAGGTATTACTTTTAAGATCAATTTTTTGATGTGGGAATTTGCTTGCGTCAGCAATAAAGGCGGACTCTTCGTCTCCCGAAACTAGTAAGGGAGGTGACATCTTCCTTGATTTCTCTTGTAGAGATGCTCACCACATTGCTGAAAGATGCCTTGGCCTTTCCTTTGGATTCCTGTTTGTGACAATTGTCCATTGTTGGCTCTCGACAATGTCAGGATGGACCCACATTGTCTCTCCTCGAGAAGTAGGCACTGGAATGAGGCCTTTCTCCTTTTAGTTATGAGGATTAGTATTGATCAATCTTAGTTCCCTTTTCGGGATGGGAACGACTCCGGTTGGTGCTAGTGGGAGATTTCATTTAAATTGAATTGGTGACATAGTTGTCACGTTGGTGGTCACCTTCTTCTATTCTGGACGAAGTTTCAACATCTCTGCATCGATCAGAGCCTGTAGAACATCTTTAAAGATGTAGTAGTTCTTTGTAGGGTACCCCAACATCCTGTGAGTAAATAGTAGTTAGGGTCATCAGCCTTACCCACCTCTTCAGAGCGTTCTATCTATGAAATTTGAGTTGTTACTCTTTTGGAGTAACTTGAACAAAGAGATCACGTGCTCATCCTTTAAGGAATACGATGTATTAGCATGTGCCTGGCCGAGAGCCATTCCTCCTCTGACTGACTGGGTCTTTGGATGCGATTTGACTTCCGTTGCTAAAGTATCTCTTCTTCTCAGCTGAGAAGATAACTCTGTTAGCCCAAAGGCCCATCACTCTAGTTTTGATGATGATCAACTCATGTAGTTATAGTACTAATGATCTTGTATTTAATTAGTCTCAGATTTATGATCAAGATCTTAGTTGGTGTTTAGCTTCAACAAAGGATTTAAAGTCAAGTTTTGGAGCTAACACGGTTTGATTCAAGAGCTTCTGCATCAAGACCACATCAAGTATTCAAGTGGAGTCTAGCTCGTTGGATCATGTTTGGACAAAGTCAAGAAGGAGAAGAAGACTTCAAGTGAAGACCTTCAAGATCAAGACTTGTGTCTATATTTATTTTTATAAGATTTTGTATTTAGATAAATGTAAAGGATAGAAAAGTTGGTGGATACTCAAGTATACCATATACACACACGCTCTTGATTTAGATGAGTTTTCATAAAAGGATTTCATTTTGAAAAAATACCGGTTTGATTTTTGGAATTCAAAGTATACATAAGCAAACTTATTTTAGAGCTTAATGTCAAAAACATAGATATTTCATCATGTATGTGTAGTGGATCATATCCATGTACTCTATGCTTTAAAAGTGTTTAAAATATCTTATTTTGTATTTGGAGAAGTTTTGAAAAAATCTATTTTGAAAAAATACAGTTTTGTTTTATGCCAAAATTTTTAAGTTACAAAAATAGTTCAAAATGTTTGTAACATGTCTTGATTTTACTCAAACATGTTTGTATATCAAAGTATAATACTGAAACTATTTTGTAGAATTTTAGGGATTTTATGGGATTTTATTTAAGCTAAAAATATGAACTTTTAAATCCCTAAAAAAGTGTTTTCTGGCTTCTTCCGGTCGACCGAACCGGTCGACCGAGCTAGTAGTCGGTCGACGATGTGCACAACGTGCATCCAGTTTTGGCTGGAGGGCCGGTCGACCGACCCCGTCGACCGCCAGAGAGCTTTTGCTCTCCAGAAAGCCCCGGTCGACCGGGCTGGTCGACCGACAGAGAGTGTCTGCTCTCTATTCTAAGCCCACGGTCGACCGGGCGGTCGACCGACAGCCGTCTGGGCTGTAAATTTGACCCAACGGCTAGTTTTTTCTAGCCTATAAAAGGGGGGCTTATATGGACTGTTTTTAATAAGTTTTCAAGTGGGTTTTTGCACCAGTTTTTCCTACTCTTCTAAGAGTTTTCTTCACTTGTTTAAGAGCCAAATACTTTCATTCAAAAGGAGAGTTTATCAAAAGTTTTTCAAAAGTGATTTTCTTTGTGTTTCCACCACATATTCAATCCTTGTTTTTCTCACAAACACTTGAGCTATCCATTGATATATTCATCCTATAGGAGTGTGATTGGTAGTGAAAAGTTCATTTTATCATTATATTACCATCACATTTTCATATTTATTCATATAATTCTGCACATTTACTAATATTTTATGATTATTGTGTGCAGGCCTCGAAATATTAAAATAAAGAAATAAAGCCTAAAAAGAAGCCCAAAGCCCATATTCAAGCCCAAGTGCAAAAGTGCAAATACTAATTGTCAAAATTGCAAATACACAAGGGCCAAAGTTGCAAAATTAAAGAAGAGGGAAGGATAGACTTCTATTCAACCCTAAAACTTGCAGGAGGAGAATAAAAGCCAAGAAGGATCACAAATTCGTGGATAAAAGATTTGGGATCTAGGTAACTTGCTTCCCAAGTTATATCCAAATCTAAAGATGAAGAGCCGAGATTCAACTTCCAGAAGGAAACGCCCAGATGGAGGACCAGGGGAGGCCACGCGCCAAAGCGCGTGGCCAGCTGCCACCATAAGGCTGCAGAAACGCGGCCCAAGCCGCGTTTCCGCGGCAGTCCTGTCAAATCCAGATACCCGTTTTCGTGGGAGAGTTATGTTGGACTCTACCTCCTTCTGCTCCTATAAATACCCATGCAGTGCAACAGAGAAGAGCGTCCAGCGCAGTACAGGGCCAAAGCTAGGGTTTTTAGTTTTTTTAGTTTGTAGTTAGGTTTTCTTTTGTAATTTTATTTCTTTTAAGAGGGAGAGAGGCTTATGTTGAGCGTGACACCGATGTACCTTCTCTTCTCTGCCATTGATTAAAAGCAATAAAGGTAATATTTTTCTTTTGTTCATTGCTTTATGTTCCTTTTCGTTTTCTTTTCTTTTTCTATTTTTATCTCTGTTGTTGATTGATGAGCATGCAAGTGATTTCCGAAGCACAAGTATAATGAGTCTTTGCGAGTGCCAACGATACTTCATGGAGATGTTCTCCTCCTCAAGGTCCGTATCACTTAATACTTGCCCAGCTTGATGATATAATGCGAATAGGGGACTAAGTTCGATCCTATGGTTTATGCGTTGAACGCCAACATGTAAGGTTTTCACATATTTCCTCAACCAAGTTAAGGTAAGAGTTCTTTCTTTTCTTTTATTTTTGTAGATTAAATCACCATCTCCCCAATCTTTCTTTCTCATCTCATTATAAATACCACCTCTAATCCTCCATCTTCATAATCTACCGCCTTCTTCCTAACTTAACTTTAACTATTCTTTTTGTTAACTTAAAAAAAAATAAATTTTAGAGATAACTTATTGACAAAGCTTCCATCGCTAGTCCCTCCCTGAGGATCACGACCCGCACAGCCTTTGCTACCGCGGATAGTATTGAGCACCTTGCACAACTTGTTCTAAATCTAATTCCTTATTTTTGTGTACAGGTAAAAACTCGATCAACAAATTGGCGCCGTTGCCGGGGAGTGACGGTAAGTTATTCTCTAATAATAAAAAAATTATAAACTAATTCTTTTATTCTTTTCTGTTTGCAGGTTTGGAGAACAGAAAAAAACAACAGCAGAAGTGGACATATAGCAACTCTGTGCCTCTGCCCTCGAAGGCAGAGCAGCAGAGCCTGCTACTTTGCCGCGCAAACGCGGCAATAGCCGCGGATCTGCGACAGTAGCAGAGGACTACTGACTGAAATTTTGCAGGTTTCAAAAACTTGCAATATCTGTGTACTTCTCTGTTAAAATTTGTTCTGTGATAACCCTGCTTACTGCTAATTAATTCAACAGTAAATTATTTGTTGTTAAAGATAAAATTGATTAGACGTTTGCATATTAGGCACGTGTCTTTTCAATTCCTTTATTTTACTGTTGAAGAGTGCTGGAGCAAGGTACGTACGCATTGCATGTAGATAGGACTCATCTCTTGGTTGATGCTTTGAGTGAATCTATTTACATATTTTGTACACTTGCACAAATTCATCTAAGGGCATAACCCATTAACAAGATAAGGTGGGGATTTCATCACCCTTCCTTAGCCCAAAAATCATATCCCAAGCACTCACTAACCCAAGCCTAACTTAAAAATTAGTAGACGTTGGCCCTAGGGACATCTCGGACTCAATAGGAGATATCCTAAGGGGGGACAGTGCCGGAAGTTGACTCTTGCCAAATCAGTGTCTAGGAAGGGATTGAGGGCGAAAGCCCAAAGATTGGTGGTTATTTAATTAAGGAACGTCTTTGACGGAAAACCTCCCACCACTCTTGCCTGACCTGGCTGATTAACTTGTGGTCAAAGTCTGCACCCTACCTCCCGTGGACAGTCTAACCAGTTAGGAGTCGTCTAGGTCATAGGTCTACCCTAACTTAGGCTAACTTAGGTTAGAATTTTCCTTTTTTGTTTGTTTGTTTGTTTTTTTTATTTGTTTGTGTTGGTGTGATATAGCATATAATAATAATTTTTCCAACTTTAATCCATATTACACACCTAACTCTTTTTCGGATATTACCAACTCGGTATATCATAATTTTGATCAACCTAGTGTGCCGGAATGGTCTTATCCGAAAGATTATAACCCATGCCCCCATCTTATGACATTAATTTTCATACTTTCAACTCTTCACAGAGTTCATGGGGTTTCGCTTCCCCCGAGTCCAATTTTCAACCGACTTGTCCTCCGTCTCCACCTTGTCCACAATATTACCAAGATTCATACTCAGATCCACCCATTCAGAATAGAAAACCATCTATCCGAGAAATGATGAGTATGCACGAGTCCAAGCAACAACACCATAAATCTTAGACATGATGATGCTGTATGACCCGGGAAAGGAGAAGACAGGATTTGCTGTAAAAGTTTTCCTTGAATCAAATGAAAAGGATTACAACAAAAACTGTTCCTTCCGGTTACAAGGGAGGGAGAATATTGAATCTTGAATTCCCCCTTTGTTTAAGGCTGGGTTCTTCGCGTGGCGGTGGAGAGTGAATCTTGTTCTCCGTTGACGCCGATGACCGTCCTTCAGGGACCTCCTCTTCGGCCGGTAGAAAGAGTGACACAGCTCTGTTTACCAAAACTCTAAAAGAGAAGGTAGGCGAAAGCTAGCTCGTACGCAGCGAACTTGCTGAAGAGTTGATCTGCTTCTTTTCTCTCTGTGTCACCCTCCGTCTCTCTTCGTCCGATTGATTCTCTGCTCTCCTCTCTTCTGATTGTCGATCGCCCCGACCTCATAGCAAACGAGGCTATTTATAGAGGTCCGAGGGGGTGAACGTGCCCCCTGAAAACGCTCCACAATGAGGGCCAACTTCCCCGCTACATGGGCGGTAACTAACCCACGTGCCTGCTAAAGACACGCCACGATGGGGGCTGATTTCCCTTACGTGTAGGCAGTGATTGGTCCCTTAACCAAGGCGGTTATAACTGAGACGCAGGTTTAAACCTTTGCGTCTTGAGGCTGAGACGCGGGTGTCAGGCCGACGTGCCTTGATGCTGAGACGCGGGTGTCGAGCCAACGCGCCTTGATGCTGAGACGCGGGTGTCGAGCCAACGCCCCTTGATGCTGAGACGCGGGTGTCGAGCCAATGCGCCTTGATGCTGAGACGCGGGTGTCGAGCCAACGCGCCTTGATGCTGAGACGCGGGTGTCGAGCCAACGCGCCTTGATGCTGAGATGCGGGTGTCGAGCCAACGCGCCTTGATGCTGAGACGCGGGTGTCGAGCCAACGCGCCTTGATGCTGAGACGCGAGTGTCGAGCCAACGCGTCTTGATGCTGAGACGCGGGTGTTAGTCCCTCGCGTCTAGAGCTTGAAACTTTGCTTTTCAATGGCTTGTCCTCCAGTAACTTTTGGACAGCATACAGAACCCCCTCCAAAGTTTTCGATATTCCGCAGTTAACTGGGACGGATTCGAAATACTTTAGATTTTAGCCGTATTTGCTTTCATGACTGGACTGTTAGTGCTCCGGGTTGATTTTATCTGGAGTTGGTCTTCGTGAGTGTACTGTTTGAACTCTTTGAAGCCACCAGAGTTTGATCATGTTGAGTGTCTAGATGCACAATCTAAACCTCCCCGATTGCTTTTAGTCTATCACGGGTGTGCTTTAAGCCAGGAGTGGTTGGTCGTCTGCTTGCGTCAGTGTACTGTTGAACTGATTTTGCAGAAGCAGGAGGCCGAACGCAGGTTCTTTTCGAAAAGCCGAGATGGTACTGCTTTAAGGACGTGATTTCTGTAGAGTGCGTCCTTTGGCAATGGAAAAAACGCAACTGATCTTCCATGTGGCAGACGCGATGTTGGGCCCACTGGGTCGGACGTGAACTTCGTAGAGAGACGCGACCTTCCGAATGCATTATGAAGATGCTGACGGGCATGTCCATCGAAGAGGTGCGTCCCTTGGTGCGAATCTGTGTCGTGTCATGATTACGCCGCCAGCTGGCCTGGGGAACCGGCAGGATTTCACCTTTTGGCGCGCGGACTTCCCGGTTCATTAACTGAACCGCGCCACGTGTCAAATGATGACTCGCTGCGGAGTCGTGACGCATGATCTTCGCGATGATTTGTTCCACGCGTCACGTGATGATTCGCTGCAGCTTTTATCGGGCCACACGCTGCGTATCTTCGCGAATCCTTGTGCCTATAAAGGCAACAGTCAGAGAGACATCTTTCTTCTCCGAACGCACTTGCTCAAGAAAGAGAGTTCTCTTCTTCCTCTGTTGAACTGTTCATCTCCATTACTGGACTTAAAGATGGCACCCAAGACCAAGCCAACCGCCTCTTCTTCACGGGCGACTGTCGCCGAGGTCCAGAGGGGCGCTTCCTCTGCGCAGGATGTCGCTTTCCCAGGTATAATACCTTTTAGGCGTAGATTTCGCCATTAATGAAAGCTCATAGAACCCTAAGAATCCTTAACACAAAATATAACTCATGTTTGATTCTCAGACGCAGTCTTTGAGTGATAACCAAGGCGCGGGCTTGGACCCTCACGCCATTGAGTCCTGCATTTCGAATTCTTCACTTAGAATATTTCTAATTGTGAAGGGTTCAGACGCGGACTTGGTTTGCAGAACGCGGATTTGATCCTTGCGTTCTGTTTCATCACCTGCCGATTTGATGAATCTGGCACCTAAGTCCAAGCAATTAGAAATCTGGGGGTGTGAAAGGAAGGGAGTTATCCTCTTAACTTCTGGCGGTTGTGGTGATGGAAGGGTTAAGGTGGATAACTCCCTTCTTTTCGCACCCCAGAAGTGACATCAAGGACATTCCATGACCTTCTGGTGGTGGAGACGCGGATCCTGCAGGTCTGGACGTGGGTTTGATAATTCCTGCGTCCAGTATCTCTTCTGCGTTTGGACGCGGTTTCGCAGGTCTGGACGCGGATTGATAATTCCTGCGTCCAGTATCTCTTCGGCGTTTGGACGCGGTTTCGCAGGTCGGACGCGGATTTGATAATTCCTGCGTCCAGTATCTCTTCTGCGTCCAGGTTATGAACACTTAGCATTTTTGCTTCTAATAAAGTATCTAACTAAGTGTCCTTTTCTTTTGCAGTGCCCCATCCTTCTGCCTCACTCGCCAAGACGCGTCACTTTGGACATGTAGGTGATGCTGACCGGGACTTGACCTTGTGCTACGAAGGACTGTCCTGTGACTGCTGACAGTCGCAGGATCGCAGGGAGAGGCTCTCTAATGTTGACATGAGAACTCTTCGGATACTTATGACCGATGCAGCATTCACAACGGAGCTCACGTCAAGCTGGGAGAAGCCTGCTTCTTCTTCGGAGATCGTATCAACGATGGCGGCTATCGTGTGTATGACGGAACTTATAAATGGCTCCGTCAGATAAAGGGTGGAAGATTCTTTCTTTCGGACATGGAGAGGATGTTCCCGCTGTCCTACTTCCAGCACATGTCCGTCCCTCGGAAGATGGAATGGGACATTTCTCGATATGTCCCTGAGATTACTCTCGGTGATTTGGGTTCCATAAAGTACACCGTCATGATAGCCATGACAGGTCGGTTCTCGGCCTATTCCCTGGGTCGCGCAAGTCTGAGGTTCCGGTTGGAGACATACCACAACTTGGCACCACCTCCCACAACTCGTTCATGGAGGCGGAGGGTGATTATCCGGTCGGGTTCCGTTCGCCCGGGTGGGTCCATTCCACGGAGAACTACTGGTGGGGCAGGAGGTGGGTTTCGTCCTCACCGATCTGGGGATCTGCTAAAGCGTGTGGGACTGTACCGGCGGTCAGGGCCGTACAGTGGGGTATCCCAACAGGCTCTCATAACTTTTTCGGGATCCTGGAGCGCTACAAACTCTGACGGGGACATTCTTTATCCCGGTCGGAGAGATGGGCCTTGCACTGCACGAGCTACATGAGGTCTCGGGGCTGGCAACAGGGGACATTCCCTATGAGGAATATGTCCCGACCACTGAGGAGCTCCACCTCTTGAAGAAGAAAGAGTTTCCTCGGGTGTACGAGACTTAACTGGGAAGTGATGTGTCACTTCCACATTTGCGGTCAGATAACCGCCTGGAGGTCGCAGGGAGTCAAGCAACTGTCTTGGGCCAGTTACTTATTCAACGATGTCAATAATAAAGACAGTCCGATAACCGACTGGCTCCCAGTTCGACAGGGAGGAGATTGAAGACAGGATCGACAAGGCTTCTGAAGGTTTACACCACGGTTTCGAACGAGGACGGTTTCGACCTCTGACCTAGTTTTGAAAGCTTCCACCATCAAGCCCGGAACCCTATCTCCGATAGGGCACTGTTGGCAGGCTTCTTGATGCTGTGGCTGAAGCTGTGTGTGGTGCCCGCGCTGCCACATGAAGTTATTGTTGCTGACGTGGTGTACCCGGCGGTGCTCCTGGCTCATGGCAACCCTATAGCCCTTCTCCCGGCCGTGGGGCTGGCATTTCAGAGCGGGGTTGCGGGCGCTAACCAAGAGTTTCTGCGCGGCGCCGAAAACTGTCGACTCCCACGGCAAGCCGTATGTTGACTCAGAGGGGAATCCGACGGTTGAAGCGCCCCAACCCTCGGGATCGAGCTGCCTTATACGTACCTCATGGCTGGTACGTGATGCACTGCCCTTCTCTGATGACGGCGGTGCGTTGGAGGGAGAGTTCCGTCCCTTTTGTACAGCGGTTGGAGGATTCGAGCTGGCGTGATCTTTATATATATTACGTCCGGAAGCGACTTTCAGATTCTGCGAAATTACCAGCTCAATCGCTGTTCCCCGAGATCTCTGGTGCATCTTTCGGGGATCTATTTACTGATTCCGTGGGCCCAGATGGCTTCACGAGGTTGTCCGCGGGAGTCTTCTGGTGGTTGATCAATATTCGGCTCGGATATGTGCTTTTCCGGCAAGGGACTTCATGCACCATCGAGCCATACATGCCGAATCGTTTCGCTCGACAGTTCGGCTATGATCAACTCTACGTCGGGAATCCCAATGCTCGACTCGCTTCGAAGGGAACTGTTCGAAGGTGCTCGGGCTTGGTACTACAGTGTGGCCGGAGGGACGGGAGCAACTTTCGTCTACCTATCGAGGGGTCCAAGTGCCGTAT